>BHFT01068034.1:0-12595 GCA_004320025.1 Laticauda laticaudata
AGTGTTTCTCTCCGTTTTACATCCTCTTTCCATCCGTTGGTGCAGTGTGACATGGGCTTTAGTTCTAGGTTGCTTCTCTCCTTGATATGTTTCCATCAGTTGCTTCTTGTGCTGTCCTCAAGTAATTCGCAGAAGTGTAACTTCGAGGCGTGGAGCCACCTGCAACCCCATCGTTGAACCCCAGATGATGTTAATTGTACAGGGAGTCCTTGACTTACGACCACAGTGAGCCCAAAATTTCTGTTTTTGTTAAGTGAATTTTACCCTGATTTTATGACATTTCTTGGCCCAGTTGTTGTTATTTCTAGCAGGACAACCAGATTCTTTGTTCCCTATGCCAGTGGTCCCCAATCGTTTTTGTACCAGGGACCAGTTTCATGCAGAAACACTTTTTCAAGGACCGGCAAAATCAATTCTTCCCCAATAGTAAAGGGCTTCTTTACTATTTCTTTACTAAAAACATATTTTTATATATAATTTAATCACAATTATTCATTCTTTGCGGCCCAGTACAAAATGATCCACGGACCGGTACCGTTCCGGGGCCCAGTGGTTGGGGACCCCTGTCCTATGCCATCCATCTGCTAAACTCGCAAGATTCATTTCTCTCACCATGTACATGCATACATCCGAAATAGGACTGTGTCTTAATATATGTGGCTATATGCATAATTATATATTTATGTATGTATTTAGTCATGTTTATGTAGTGTATATTGGAGGCGTTGAACATTTGAGAACTATGTGCAATAGATTTCATTTTAAGGTATGCCGATTAGTGTACATTCAAAGTGACAATCAGGTTATTCGGAGTAAGCAAATCGCTTCAATTAGTGACAGGGTTGTTAAGTGAATCCGGCTTCCCCATGAACTTTGATCGTCAGAAGGTCACAAGAGGGACACTGAAAGTCATAAATACGAGTCAGTTGCCAGGTGTCTGAATCACGTGACCCTGGGGATACCAAGATCCCAAGTAATACATACATCCCATTCAATAAGAACTCCGAGGTAGGCGTGTTCCTCAAAGAACATTTTATTTGGGACATATCAAATTGGCACATTCCTGGTGGAAAACCTGCTCTAAGTTGCCGCAGGTTTTTCAGCCAAAGTAAAACTTTGTCACTCCCCCCCCTCCCCAGAATCTCCAGTCACACGCATACAGCCCAGTTGCTGGGAGACCTCAGTCTCCACCCTTTGAACACCTGCACCACCATTCTTGATTCCCAGGGAGAAGAATTTTATTTTGGCTACAAACCCCAACTATTTCTATACCTCACACCCCAACCCCCCCCCCCCCCCNCCCCCCCCCCCCCCCAATCCCTTTACCTCCAGGCTGTGTCAGCCCTGAAGCTGTGAGAAGAGAAACCTCCTTAGAGAGGAAAAGCTACAAAAAGAAAATGGCCACAGTTCAGTCAAGTTAAGGGTTGATCAGGGATGCTGCACCAGTCGTAAGTGTAAAGACTGGTCATAAGTCACCCTTTTCAGTGCTGCTGTAACTTCGAATGGTCACTTAACAAATGGTTGTAATTCGAAGATATGTATCCTCTAATGGCATTTCAGCATTGCAGCATTCAGAAAAAGGTGCCTTAATCTTGGATTGGGAAGAGGGGAGACGCCATGCATCCATACAAACATAAAGACATACTTTTTCCTTGGGGGCTGATCTAAAGAGGAGAAAAAGGGGGAGACCAGCAATAGGTGGGATTGCAGTGGGGGGATCAGGTCTGGAGATTGTGAAAAGGCCGCTTGGCTCTATGGCTCTATAGAGATTCTCAGTTATGTGGGTCATGGTTGCTTTTTTTCAAGATGCAACTGGACTTTCTAATTTTTCCATTGAAGATGTTTCGTTTCTCATCCAAGAAGCTTCTTCAGCTCTGACTGGATGGGGGGGGGGGGAGAATGGAAGGATTTATGTCCCTTGCAGATAGCTGATCGTTTGCATCCTTTTAGAGGATTGTTAAGGCCACTTGGAGGTTTATCTGCGTCCTCAGGGTTACAATAGGGACAAACGGAGATGGATCAAAAAAAGCTTTGAAATGTGCTTGCTGAGCCTCCAGTACAATATACGGAGATATAAACATCCAGGTTTTGCTCTCAGGTGTGATGATCAAGGGCAGGTACACCTGTGAACATTGAAGGGGTCTGGTGCCTGGGCTCTGGGACCCATTAGGTGGCATCTTTCTGTTGCAACTTGGCAGAGCTCTTGAGAGAAAAGCTTTTTTCTTCTTCCTTCCTGGGGATTCTGCAGTTTTATTTCTTTTATGGATTTATTAAGCCAGCCAGCTCCAACCCTGTGACCCTGGGCGACGTATGACAACAAGACAACTGAGGCACTTGATTTCCCACATCCATAAAACAGGTGGAGATCTGATACCAGAAGAGAATTTCTGCTGCTCAGGATTGAACTTGTGGGATCCTTCCGAGCTTCGTGGTTTTTCTTGCAGACATTTCATGACACAGCTGGGTCACATCATCAGCAAAGTTTATTTTGTTGTCATTGCACCTCATACAACAAAATTAAATGCCAAATGTGTACATTGCACATTTAAAAAAAAACCCCACACATCCTTTACATTCTATACCAGTGTTGATGGTTAACATTTTCAGCACTGAATGCCTGAAGTTTGCATGTGCTTTCCCAAAATACAATATGCGCAGATCTCCATGCATGTGACCTCCCTCCACACATGCTCCCTGACCCATCTGCGCATGTGCCCTGATTCCCAGCATGCACCCTGCTCCCCCGTGCATGCGCAGCAGAGACTTGAAGACCAGCTGGTTAGCAGGAGGTGCATGCATGTGCGGCTGAGCTGAGCTGGGGCAATGGCTTGCGTCCCCATAGAGAGCACTCTGTGTGCCACCTCTGGCATGCCTGCATAGATTTGCCATCAGGGTTCTATACAATTGAATTGAAAACCCCTGTTACTACATTAATGTTGCACAATTCAGTCGACTTCAATAGAGCTATTGCCCTGGGATAGAAGCTGTTTTTCAGCTTTTGTCCTTGTTTTTTTTATTATCCTGTATCGTCTGCCAGATGGTAATAGTTCCAAAAAAAGGGAGGTGCTCAGGATGAGATGGATCTTTTCGGATGTTTTGAACTTTCTTTGAACAATAGTTGGCTCATGGAACGTCTGCAGCCAACTCAAGAGAGCACCCAGGACTCCACAGGTCTATCTGATCTCCTGATCCTGTGGTATGGATGGGGTACTCTACATTCGGTGTGGTTTTGCCCACCCAAGGAGCAAAGAATTGTCAGAGAGGTATGTGCCAAGGGTGTATGTTGAGGGGCCTGCGTGTGATGCAGCGGTGATGAAAAGTTTCCCAAGGAGCCTATGCCCAGTGCACGTACATGCAGGGCTGCTCGAAGGAAAGAGCAACTGCACCAGCACGGATGACTCGGTAGTAAGGCTGCAAGGTGATGGCCCCTCCCTTAAGGAATAAAAGCCAGCTGAGAAACCAGAGTTCTTTGCAGGAAGCAAAGAAGTTCTTGCACTCAAGCCTTATGGACGTTCGGATTATCTTGGTTGGTGTTTGGAGACTCTTTGTGTTTGAAATATTTCTTGGCAACTTTATCTCGTGTTCTTGGCAGCCTTGCACGACCTTGGCAAGGCTCGTTCTAAGGAACAGAATTCATAAAGAATCATTAAAAGGTTTTGCTGTTATCTCTGTTTTGTGTTTGTTTCCTTGGAACAAGGTTTGGGTCAGAACAGTCAAAGAGGGCTGCTATTACTAGTAGGGTGCTATTCATTAGTATGATTTGAACAACTGCAAAAAAACACCCACGTCAAAATAAGCTATCTGCTTTATTTTTTAAAAAAGGAAGAACTGGCGTTTGGCAGCCATTAAATCAATGTTTTCGGTTATTTTCTTTCTTGGTCCTGATATTTGTGGTGGTAGTTTATAATTCCTAACTATTCCAATAAGTCCATGAATTGGGTTTTAGGTCTTGTTTTTGACATGGAAGCCTCTACAAGTGGCCAGAAGCTGATCAGTAAATTACTATGTCTGCTTTTCTGAAGCCCCTGGAGAGTTTGGCAGAAATGAAGCTTTCTTAAGGCTAGGTCCCACTGGCCGACGGATGCAAAACGTATGCAAAAAGGACACAGCGGATGAGCAAAATTTCGGAGGTAATTTCGTAGGTGGCCATCTTCATTATCTCCCCGCCGTCCAAAAGTGCCGCACAAATGGTGCATAAACAGAACGGAAAAAGAATGGAAAAGGAACGGAACGGGGGTAGTACGTAGCGGATGTTAAACGGATGTTCGTAGGAAGCCTAGAGAATGGAAGCGGATGAGACATCCGAGAGGGCCCGGGGGAGAATTGCGAAATGAACGACATAGCGGAAGAAATGGATGCGTAGCGGATAACGCAGATGCATCACGGATACCTATAGGAATGCTCGCGGATGCACAGTGGATGCAAAGCGTTCACTGCGCATCGCGGGGAATATGAATTGCGTCAGCTCCGCATAAAAAAGGATGCAGCTGGCAAGCAGTCAGCATTCGGAAGAAAGACGTGCTGACAGACATCTTCGAATAAACACATGGTTCGTCAGTCATGGGAAGAAGAGAAACCTGTGCTACTCCTGCCGAGCCCTGGCAAGAAGACAGAACCACCATCCCACCTCCTGGCACTGACCTGAAGCTTCTGCTTCTGCTGGTGCTGGTGCTTCTCTGCTGCTGGCTTGCTGGTGCTTCCCTGCTGCTTGCTGTGGTGGACCAGCCCCAAGGCCTCAAAGCCCTGCTGCTCCAAGCCCCTGAAGGCCCTGCTGACTCAGCCCCTGCCAGAGGGAGGAAGAGGCAAGGGAAGGAGAAAGGAGAGAGGAAATACAACAACCCTTTCCGAGGAGGCATGAGGAGGAGGTGCTGGAATTGGCTGAGGGAGCAACGAGTACCTGTGGAGAAAGGGCCACAGACTCTATGCCGACACCAAAGAGGAAGCAGGCAGCTTGGAGAGACAAGCAGAGAGCTGCTAACACTTCAGACCTACGTCTTGATGGTGGACAGCACATGCAACACCTGGTATGGAAGCTCACATGAAGAAATCTGGGCAGGCCGCTGTCAAGCTCACTGACTGGGAGATGGACCTATGGCCAAGTGCAGTTTCCTTGGAGGGTGAGATCTGCCACCCGAGGAGCAGCCCCTGACAACCCTCTCCTTAGACAGCCCACAGACAGCCAGTCCTCTTCCAGCCGGAGACAGGCTACGTGTCCAGGCAGTGTCTTGGAGGGCCCATGGAGAGACCCCCCGACAGCTGCAACTCCCCATGCCAGAGGACATGGAGGATCTCTCTGTCACAAATGGAGCAAGAAACGGCAACCAACAGAGACCAACCCACACCACACCCAACTCCACCTCCAACAGAAACAGCAGGTAGAGAGGCAGGGGCAGACTGGAGGCCAGAGCACACTGTCCTGTTGGAGATCAGGGACACAAATCAAAACCAGCACAGATCTCTCTCTCAGTTGGTCCCACAGTGTACATATGCCATTCTACAACGGAGCCCTTCATTCACGTACGTGAACACAGACCCTCATGGACCTGCCCAGGCCCAGTACCAGGTGATGAAGCAGAAGATCAACACTTTCTGCACAAACCTCCAGGCCCAGCTGAACCTGCTCCAACCCAGTCCAGGTCTGCTCCTCCCCCAGGCGATGTCACAGCCTTTCCACGGCTTTCAACAGCCCCTCACCTACCAGCTACGAGTACCAGGACTTCCCACAGCAGAGGCAGACCCTTCCCAGTCAGGCCCAGGTAATGCACGCCACAGACGCCAATCTCAACCCAGCTGCAGAACCAGACAGCCCACTACACTCCTCCTTCCTCCACCCCACAGCCAAGCCTCTCAACAGACAATCTGTCTTCAGCTCTTGGGCCTGACATCCAGGTTCTTGATGAAGGACCTCTCAACCTCACGGGACTGGAGTCAGCTCTCTGAAGCTTCCTGAAATACACCATCCCTGGTACTCTTGGGGCCAAACACCCCAATGGCACCTCATCAGCAATCAGGCCAACAGTCACTCGCACAGTCACCTGCCCACTAAAGGCTGAGACCATGGACATGCCTCAGAGTGACTGAATGAAAGTGCCAGAGGACTGAGTTGTTTACTTTGTTAAGTTATCTTTGCTTAAACACTTTACTTGGTTCATTTGGCTTTTTTAATGAGTCATACCAGTTACTTAAGACAGTTATTAATAAAGTTATCTTTGCTTTCACAACACTTGTGTTAATTTTATTACTTAATGAAGTGTTGGTGAAAACTTTGAAAAAATGGTTAGCCTTTGTATATGTTGGGGATATAGGTAATGGAGAAATATGTTGGATTGCGTAAGGATAGTGTGTGGGAGTAAGGTTGGGATAGGTAAGGATAGCTGTGGGATAGATAAACCTCCAGTGCAAGCATAGTGGGATTGATGGTCCACCCTCCCAGCTGCCACACCATATGCCACCTTTTTTATCAATAAAAATATATTCATTGATCAAGCACATTTCAAAATAAACAAAGCTCTTTATTAAAAACGCCCTATCATTGTAGGATACTCAACATACATGGACAATCTCATCAGTGTTAATGAGACAGCCTCAAGGAAGCACATTCCATTAATCACTATCATCCGTCTTGCCACTATCCTCCACTGCTCAGCTGGGGAGTTTGCACCAGTGCTCAGTTGTTTTGCGCTGCTTCTTCTTCACGTGAAGCTCTGTTGGGCCTGGCACATTCCACAGTATCTATCAGGTTTCGTCCTTGCCTCCATTCACATGTCCAGGCTCCATGTCCCCATTGCCCTATGTTGACCGGTCCACAAGCCTGTTCTGCAACACTGGGTAGAGCGGTGTGCAATGAGATTGTCAGGATGCAGCAAGCTTCCCAACGTGATGCTCCTCTCAAGTCTGAGGGTGATGCTGCATGGTGGTGAGAATTAACTGGAACTTTGGCCAGGATGCCAAAGGCTTCTCACCCCCGCTCTGCCCTGGACAGCCTGTAGTAAAGACTCCTCTCTCTCACTGTGAGTAAGAATCTTGACGCTTCGGTGCTTCATGAGGTAGGTCTGAGGGAGAAGGGTCATCAACCCACGGATGAAGTAGGCCACATCTGTGTGTGTGGTAGGGGTCTGGACCTGGAAAACCCATGATGAGGTTGCGTTCCAGCCCATCTTGAGGTCACTGGCATGTATAGCCTGGGCACTGAAGCTGACCGCGTTGCTTGAAGCATCGATGTACATGAATTGAGTCAGCATCAACACGATGGCAAAATGAGGATGATAACTGAAAGCTCTTGTACGTTGTAATAAGAGGACCCTGAGTTGGGTGAAGCTTTGCAGGCCACGTCTCCCATCTATTGGCTCCAACGGTGTGGGGAAAGTTCCACCTCTGATACTACTGTTCTGCAACTTTCCTCCAAGCCTTCTTCAGTTGGTGGGACACTGGAGGAGCTTTCCACGTATTCTTCAATGATGGCCTGCACCACTTCTCTGACCACTTTCTGATTGCTGTTGTGTGGCACGCTCCAGGCATACTGCATGTTTACTGTATGTAGGTTTCCAGAGCCAGGCGTGGTGCAGAGTCAGTGCCATCTCAAGTCCAGGGTCCATGTTGGGACGGAAGTTGGTGCTCGGCTTGGTCAACCTGGGTCCTCGAACGCTCCAACAATTTCATTAAACATGGCTGGTAGCATCCTCAGAAGTGCTGGAATGCACGAGAGTCTTCATTCCCACAGCTACCATCAGCTTGTCATACAATCCAATACCCACTCTTCCCCGATCCATCATCAGACCGTACACAGCTCTTGGAACGGTCTCCTTCTTCTCCTGCGTAGAAAAGGTGAAACAGTCTGAAGGAGGGCTTGGTTTTGGAGTTGAATGATGGAGCTACCATAAGGAGTGTGAGTGATGATCTCATGGTAGAGATCATGGATATGTGGAAGAGCAAGAGCAAAGGCTGAAGAGGTCTGTACACCAGGCTGTGGACTGATACTGAGATCCAGGTGATTCTCCCCGCTTTTTTTATAGGAAATGTCAGTTTTCCCGCTAGTTGTCCTTCCACATACTCTAGACATACTGCAGGACATCCTAAATATATAGAGATCAACATCCCAGATACAAAAGTTTTGTCCGTTTAATGCTTTATATAGAAAATGTTTCCGCTTACATCCTTTCTATGTCCATGACTAATGCTGTGTGGAGTTCCGCGTACCTTTCACCTCCTCCCTCTTCCGCTTTCAGCTGCAGCGCGGATGTTGAGTTGAGGGGATGTCCAGTGGATGCGAGAGAGTAGGACGTTTAAAAACGGATCACAACGTGAGAAACGTTGTTGCCACTTATGTGTCACGGATGTACATCGACGCCGGTGAAAAGTTCATCCGTCAAAAAGTTTTGTGCAGGCTCAAAACTCTTGGCGCGGATGAAATCGCAGTGGATGGATGCTTGACGGATAGAGCGTATGAAACACGTACACAGTGAGTACACAACGGATGCATTGCGTTTTCCAACAGATGGCAAGTGTTTTTCTCCTTTTACATCCTCTTTGCATCCGTTGGTGCAGTGGGACATGGGCTTTAGTCTTAGAAGGAACGTTGGTGCCCAAACCAGCCTCTCCCTGCCGAGAGCCTCATTCGCACTGTCTCTTGCTTAAAGCTGTTATAAGAGATAATGTTTGTTTTGACCAGTCATGATGTGGCTGCATGCTGATAACTTATCATCCTGTTCTACTGCTTGGTGCCCGTCCTTCTAGCTGGCATAGAAGCGGGAGCTAGCCGAGCAAGCTGGCTCAGTGGCACTTGCCTGTCTCTGTATAGGTGAATGAACCAGCTCCATTGGCCTGGATGGTGATATTTCTCCCCCCCCACTGGGTTCTTTTTGATGATATCACAGGCAGCCCACGACTTACAACAATTAGTGACCATTCAAAGTTATAACAGTACTTTAAAAAGCAACTTAAGAACGTTTTTCACACTTGCAACATTTGATCTCCATGGTCACGGGCTCAAAATTCAGACACTTTGGCAACTCACTCAAATTGATGACCGTTGCTATGTCCCGGGGTCATGGGATCCCCTTTTACAACCTTCTGACAAGGCAAGCCAGATTCACTTGACAACCGTGTTACCAACTTACCAAGCGCAGTGATTCACTTATCAACTGGGAGAAGAAAAGTCATAAAATGGGGCAGACTCACAGGTGTTGCACTTAACAACAGAAGTATTGGGCTTAATTGTGGTCATAAGTTGAGGACTACCTGTATACAGCTGGAGAAGCCCTGTAATACTGTGGATGAGTTCTTTGAGGGGTCCTTGGTACCCTCTGAGTTTGTTGATGGTGGTGGAGGAGGAGGAGTGTTTGGTCCTTGGGGCTCTCTGAGCTTGGTGCTTTTCTTGCAGATGTTTCATGACCCAACTAGGGAACATAATCAGTGCTAGAAGGAAGTAATGGTTGCGGGGAGGGGGAGGGGGAGGAGGAGGAGGAGGAGTATATGGTCCTTGGGGCTCTCTGAGCTTGGTGCTTTTCTTGAAGATGTTTCATGACCCAACTAGGGAACATCATCAATGCAAACCAAACTCCCTTCCCTTCTAGCACTGGAGATGTTCTCTAGTTGGGTCATGAAACATTTGCAGGAAAAGCACCAAGCTCAGAGAGCATCAAGGATTTCACAGTCCTGCTCCTCCACCTCCTTTTCCTCCCCCCTCCTTCTCCACACACCCCACTCCCATCTGGCACTGAAAATGTTCCCTACATGGGTCATGAAACCTGTGCAAGAAAACCAGCCATCTCAGCATGGTCACTCTAAATGAATGGCTGTAAGTGTCAGCATTGGAAGCCACTTTTTGCTTGGAAGCTTTGAGGCTGCCACATTCGGTGCCTGGGAATCTGGGAAGGGGGATTTAATAGTGGTGTAGAAGACTAGACACAACAACATTCTTTCTCAGAGAGTCAAGGACAAGGGGAGGGGAGTGACTGGAAGGATGTCTCCAGTGGGGAAGAAGATTTGGTTGGGCTGTGTGATGGATTGGTGGGTGTAGGGATTTTTTTAATTATGCAGGGAAAACCTGGAGCTCTCAGATTCATGTTTTACCAGGTATGCCAATATGACAGCTCTAATAAAATGGATGTCAGTGTTCCAGAAAACCTCCACTCCAACCAGTAACTCTGAGACAGATATGCTCTCAAAAGTTCTGTTTAATTTGGACAGTAAACTGGCACATCTGGGGCATCCCGAATCTGAAAGTTCCGTCTTCCTTGCAATAAGTAAAAAATGACAAATCCACCCCCTGCACCCTTCATGGCATCACATGCCCCAATCACCCTCCATCCCAGCTTGAGACGCCTTCTCACCCAGGTGCAGAAATAACATGACCTTGACTTAGAAGAAGAATGCTATTGTGTCTAACTACATACACTCCAAGAAATTCTCCCCTCCCACTTTCCCAGGCTCAAGAAGGTGGCAATGTAAGAAGCGTTCGGTGCTAATATGGCTTCTAAGGGTGACAGTGGAATTTAGAGGAAATATTTGTATTGGAGTTTATTGGTTTGGAGTTGGTGAGTTGGAACGCTGACAGTCAGCCAAAGATGACCTCTACAAGAGTGAAGGGAACAAGCTTTCTGCATTTTATTTTATTTTTATTCTGTCATTAGTAAAATGCATTGCTGCCCACCTTGCCAGAGGGAAACTCTTGTGGGCCTGCATATCCGCCAGTCTCGAGGCTTTAGCCAGGCCGTCCTCTGCTATGCGCTTCGGCTGCTTTGCCCTCTGCCCTGCTGAGCCTGTGCTGAGCTGCTGCACTTAAATGGCGTCCTTGTGCATTCACAAAGCCAGTGCGCCCCCGCAGCGCCTTCCCTTCAGCGGTCTCTCTTCCCCAGCCGCCTTTTAGGAGGGCCTGAAGAGCAGCCCCCTGCCCCCCTCACCTTGTCTTGTTAACCTGCTTGGTTGGCTTTGAAAAGATTTTTTAACACTCTGTCGGTGGTGTCCGTGGTGCAAAAGAGGGGCCACTGATGAAAGAGCAGCCCAGATGCTGCAGTTCCCATGCTCCAGCCAAAAGCACAGCTAAGGGGCTGCTTTGATCAGTGCTCGTTCTCCGTACCTGGAGCTCCATCAAAAACAAATCAGGAAAAACCTAAGGATTTTCTTTTTCTTTTTCTTTCTTTTTTTTTAAAGGCAAGTTTCAGAGAGTGGTGATTTTGAAGGAGACTGTTTGTAGTTCAGGGTTAAAATGAGGGGTCCTTGGTGCTCTCTGAACTGCGCCGTTCCCCTGCAGATGTTTGATGACCCAACTGGGGAACATCAGCACGAGAAGGGTTTACAGGGAGGAGGGGGAAGGAAGAGGAGGAGGATGGACTGTGGGCTCCTTGGTGCTCTCTGACTTTGGTTGTTTCCCTGCAGATGTTTCATGACCCAACTAGGGATCACCATCAGTGCTAGAAGGATATTTACAGGGAGGAGGAGAGGGAAGGAAGAAGGAAGAGGACAGTGGAGTCCTTGGGGCTCTCTTGAGCTTGGTTGTTTTCTCGCAGCTGTTTCATGACCCAGCTAGATTACACGGTCAGGCTGGAAGGGAGCAGGGTTGTGGAAGGCGGAGGAAGATTGTGGGGTCCTTGGGGCTCTCTGAGCTGGCTTGTTTTCTTGCAGGCATTACCAACTAGGTAACATCATCAGTGATAGTAAGGAGTGCGGTTCTCTGTCAGTTTATATTCTTGTGGCTTGCCTGTCCGTGTGGATGTGGGTGGTCTTATTGGGTGGGCTTTTTGCTGCTGGCTTCTTGACTGGGGTCTTGTTTGCTGGATTGCTGGTCTGATGCTAACCTTGGAGTTAGCCTCTGCTGATCTGAGGGCTGGTGGAGGGGTGACTTATTTTTGTTCCCTTTTGAGCTGACTGATTTCCACTTTTGCATAGTCTGCAGATGTTAATGCCTATGTGGGTGTTCATGGCTGATTTGTCAGAGGCCCAGGCTTCTAGAAATTAATTCCCTGGCCTTTTTGGGCGGGCTAGGACCCCTGAGTGATAATTTTAGAATAACAAGAGTTGGAAAAGGGCTTGGAGATCTTCTAGTCCAGCCCCCTTCTTGGCTAGGAGACTCAATGCCATTCCGAACAAGTGTCCTTTCTTGGAAGACCTCCAGTGAAGCCCACTCTTTCCAGCATCAGTTTGATATTGTGCCAACCAAAACTGCATGCAACATTCCAAGTGTGGCCTTTCTAAAGTATTAAAATACGGCACTGTCCCTTCTTGTAATCTTGATTCCATCCCTCTCTCGATCCACACACACACACACACACACACACAGTGTGTGTGTGTGTGTGTGTGGGATTTGGCACCATCCATTTGCATCTTCAGGAATGCCATGCCTGTTTTTCGTTTTTCCTTTGTGGCGAGGAAAGTCTTTCCTGTGTTTCCTTCCGAGTTCTGGTCTTGGCTTGTGGGAAGATTTTTAGCTGATGGGGACTTTTAAAACCAGGAGTACGACCACACCATTCTGTTGCTACGCAAGGCAGTTGTTCAGTTTCCAGTGGCCTTTGGTTCCTTGCAAATTGTCATCAGAGATATGATGGGGGTTTTTTAAAAATGTGTTGTTAAGCAAATCAGGCTCCCCCCCCCCCCCCCC
>BHFT01068034.1:12609-25687 GCA_004320025.1 Laticauda laticaudata
CCCCCCCCCCCCCCATTGCCTTTTGCTTGTTGGAAGTTGTCTGGCACGGTCGCAAATGGGAAATCCTGTGATCTTGGAACATTCCAAGCATCGTAAATGCATGCAGCCTTGCCAGGCAAGAACCTGAATTTTGGTTATGTGATCCTCAGGATGCCGCAAGGCTTGTGCGTGTGAGGTCTGTGGTTGTAAATCTCCTTTTTTTCCATCGCTATTGTAACTTTGAAAGAAAGGAATGGAATAGAATAGAATAGAATAGAATAGAATAGAATAGAATAGAATAGAATAGAATAGAATAGAATAGAATAGAATAGAATTCTTTATTGGCCAAGTATGATTGGACACACAAGGAATTTGTTTTTGGTGCAAATGCTCTCAGTGTACATAAAAGAAAAGATACATTCGTCAAGAGTCGAGAATCATAAGGTACAACACTGAATGATAGTCATAGGGTACAAGAAGCAATCAAACAGTCAATATAAATCGTAAGGATACAAGCTACAAAGTTACAGTCATACAGCCACAAGTGGGAGGAGATGGACAATAAGGAGTGATGAGAAGGTTAATAGTAATAGTAGTGCAGACTTTGTAAATAGTTGGACAGGGTTGAGGGAGTTATTTGTTTAGCAGAGTGATGGCGTTCGTGGGAAAAACCTGTCCTTGTGTCTCGTTGTTCTGGTGTGCAGGGCTCTATGGCATCGTTTTGAGGGAAGGAGTTGAAACAGTTTATATATCCGGGATGTGAGGAGTCTGTAAATACTTTCACAGCCCTCTTTTTCACTCGTGCAATATACAGGTCCTCCATGGAAGGCAGGCGAGCAATAATTGTTTTTTCTGCAGTCCTAATTCCTCTCTGGAGTCTGTGTCTCTCCTGTTGGGTTGCAGAACCAAACCAGACAGTGAAAGAGGTGCAGATGACAGACTCCATCATTCCTCTGTAGGTCAGTAAATGAATGATGCAAACCGAAGGACAACCTGCAGCTCTCATAATTGTGGTTTAAATTCTTAAAAGAGTGTTTGCGGTTTGGAGCCGAGTATAAATACTGTAAATAATAAATAAATTACTGTTTTGACATCAGGTTAGCTTTTTTTTCATTTTCCTCGTCCTTTAAACTTTGCTGTTTTGAAGGAGGCCATGTAACATTCTTGACTCTCTGTCATGGCACTGAAACTGCAGGTCACATTCAGATACAAGGTTTACCATTCTCTCTGGAGACCTTGTTTAAATCAAAGCCACAAGGCTGTTTATGAGATTATTTTTCTGTCCCTCAATGTGGATGGATTCTAAGCTATCTCCTTTATCAGATTTCAGGCAGGAGATAAATTCAATATACCGTGTTTTTTTTTTTTTTAATATCCCAGCTTCCAAACACATGGGAATATGAAAATCTGAGATGTGTTTCCAATGTCATGTTACCTAAATATTTTTTTTTCTCTTTCCTTTGCCAGCCAAATCAAGTAGGAAGCTCACTTTCCTATACTTGGCAAACGATGTCATTCAGAACAGTAAAAAGAAAGGACCCGAGTTTACGAAGGAATTTGAATCGGTGCTCGTGGATGCTTTTTCACACGTGGCCAGGTAGGTACAATGCCTTCCTGGCTTGTCTGTCTCTTGTGTGTTGTTGGCTGCTGGAAACCAGGTTTGCATCAATGCTTTTCATGGAACTCACCCCTGTTGCAGTTATTCCAAAGGACAGCGGCTTGAGGCTGTGGGGTTTTCTCCTGCTGCTGAAATATTGTGTGTCCTGTTTGTCCCAAAGGTGCTCTTTCCAAGAGGCAACTGGAGCTTTCTTGGTTTTTCTTTGAAGACATTTTGCTCCTCTTCCAAGAAGCTTCTTCAGCCCATGACTGGATGGTGGGGAATGGAAGGATTGATACTTGCATACAGCTGGTCATTTGCATCCTTTTAGAGGGTCGTTGAGGCTACTTGGAGATTTGTCTGTGACCTCAAGGTGACCTGTGTTGTGCCAATGGTTCCTGTAGTCTGCAATTTTTCTGGAAATCCGTTCATACTCCTACACCATTTGAAGGGTGTTCATCCCAAATTGTATAGCTAAAAATTTGTAGAGATTCTCAGTCATCCAGGTCACAGATAAACCTTCAAGTGGCCTCACTGACCCTCTAAATGACCAGCTGCCTGCAAGGAGTGTAAATCTTTCCATTCCCCACCATCCAGTCAGAGCTGAAGAAGCTTCTGGGATGAGAAGCGAAATGTCTTCAAATAAAAAAACAAGAAAAGTCCAGTTGCCTCTTGGAAAAAGCATCTTTGGGACAACCATGACCTGGGTGATGGAAAATCTCTACAGACATTTGTTTCTTGTGGTGTTTTCCATAAAACGTGGGCTACGTGTCCAGAAGGGCTGCCAATTGGATCTTCCTCTGAAATGCTCTTTTGTCCTTGCTGCAGTAGAGATGGGAAGAGGTTGCCCAATGTGTATGTGTGTGTGTGTGTGTATTTGTGTTTGTATGCAGGTAGCTTTTTTCTGTTTCTCACAGCCTTTGCCATCTTCTGTCAGACTGCAATGACATTGTAAGATGCAGGTTTTGGTGTGTGTGTGTGGGGGGGGTTCTCTCTGCATAGGATCGCACAAGGGGTATCTGACTAGAGCTAAATGGGGGCATTGCCTCTGACTGACAGGAAGAGAAGTTCAACAATCAAGTTAAAAAGGATGATTTCCCAGAAAGAGTGGTGGAAGCTTGGAACCAACTTCTTCCAGGGCAGGTAACAGAATAACAGAGCTGGAAGGGATCTTGGAGGTCTTCTAGACCAACCCCCTGCTTGGGCAGGAGACCCTGTACCACTTCAGAACAAAGGTAGTGGGTCAGTTGTCAGTAATTGAGTTTTAAACATACACCGGTACCTCGATTCCCATTGCTAATTGGTTCTGGGAGGTGTAATGAGTACCAAAAATGATGAGTACCAATCAGATTTTTCCCATAAGGAATCATGGAGTGAGTCACGAGGCAGCCACCACTGGCAAGTTCCAACTTTTGCATTGCGTACCAAACAAACTGAGCTCCAGGACAACATTTTCACATGAAAAATGCATTACCAAATTGGATGAGTTTCGAAGCAGTTGCGTTCCAAGGTAACACTGTACTTGTGCGTGCTTGGGATAAACACTTGTCCAGTAGGCAACACAATTTTTTTAAAAATTAGAATTAAAAAATTCAAACAGCAGACTTCATGGACCACTCGGTCTTTTTCTGCCATTGTATTTCCCATCTTTCTGTGTTTTCTACATTTTAGATTAAAGCTCTTTACCGTCCCAACTTCAATTAACTGCAAGTAGTTAAGGTGTTGGCCTAGAAACCAGGAGATGAGGAGTTCTAGTTCTGCCTTAGGCATGAAAGCCAGCAGGGTGACTTTGGACCAATTATCAGGAGATGGGGAGTTCTAGTACCAGGCAGGAAAGCCGGCTGGGTGACTTTGAGCCAATCACCAGGACACAGTGAGTTTCAATCCCTGCCTTAAGCCGGCTGCCTGATTTGGGCCAATCACCAGGAGATGGTGAATTCTAGTCTAGATGGTGAGTGACTGCATCCCATTGCAATTCTTTTCCTGGGAAAGGCGCAATGGGGCTGCTGCCTATTCAGATGGTGTCATGAAGTATTTATAGCTCCATTCTTTATGATGCAAAGAAATGTGATAAGCTGCAGGAGAGCAGCAAAGAAACACATTCGAGACGGGGGAAAAAGAGGATGCACTGGAAGACAGCAAATCTTCACACAGCTGTTAAACCCTCTCATGCTTACACAATGGCCACACGTCACGAAAGGCCTTGCTTCACACAACCTCTGCTTCGGTTTCCTGGCATTATCCCTTTTCTGCACACTGCCAAATATTCTCAGATCCCAGCAAATTGGCTTCCTCCTCCTGCTTCTCAATAGGTTTGGGGAATCTAGCACAGCGGTTGCTATGTTGGTAGCGCCAATAATCCCGTTTAAAAATATCCATACGCCTCCTTCAGATCCTAGTTGGAGTTTTGTGTAGCTGTTAGTTATTCCACATGCCTCGGCTGTATCTGAACAGGCTTTTAAGTGAGGTCAGCATCCCAAGTGGTGGGGATTTATCAGATATTTCTCTCTCTCTCTCTCTCTCTCTCTCTCTCTCAGATTGTCTTTCTGCTTGGCTCGTTCCATCTGTCACTGGGTGACTGTTCCCTCACTGTGGGGCAAGCTATAAACCGAGCAGCTGCGTGTTCTTTCCTGGCAGCTAATATATTACAAGCTAGTTAAAGACCATGTGACATTATTTAGAGGAGGCCTTCTGCCTGGACACTATCTGGAGCATGGAGGGGGGGAAATATTAGGAAAAGCAGATTCAGGAGGGCACTTCCCCAAATTGGCACCCTCCAGATGGGTGTGAATTGCAGGCCACTTAGACTGAAGATGGACATTGCCCAATTGGGAAGAGACTGGGGTGGGGAAGAGGGTTGGTCCTTGACTTGCAACCACAAGGGAGCCCAAAAATTTCTGCTGCTACACGAGACATGTGTTAAGTGGGCTTAGCTCCATTTTATGACATTTCTTGCCCTATTTTTATGAGTCCCTGCAGTTGTTAAGTTAGCGACTGTCGTAAATGTGTGAGTCAGTTGCCAAGCATCCAAATGTTTTTTTTCTATTTTTAAAAAATACTTTATTGAACAAAACAATTAAAAACATTGAACGTAGTGAAGTCAGTTTGACATAACATTTGCTCAGTATCGTATAGATATATATTTTCCGATATACAATTATTCAAAGATACACACATATACATTTCTTCGCTCATATTACATTTTCCAACATCATTGGTCCTATTTTATCTCATACATTCATTTGAATTGAATTGAATTCTTTATTGTCATTGTCTGAATAAACAAAGTATAAACATACAACGAAATTCACATAACACCCAGAGACCAGACTCAACATGCACACACACATGACAATCCCCAAACACCCACCCACCCACCAAAATTCCCCGCCTCCTAAAAACACACAAGCATCCACACAACAGACCAGCTCACTGATGGTGGTCCTTAAGTTCATTGTTAAATGCCATTGTAGCTCTGGGATAAAAGCGGTTCAGAAAACTCGTGTGGTCCGAGTTTTAATTGTTCTGCATCTCCTGCCAGAAGGCAACAGCTTCAGAAAGATTGTGAGCAGGATGGGAAGAGTCTCTGAGAATGTTGGGCAACTTCCTCGAACAGCGAGAGGCGAAGGTGTCGTCCAGGGCTGGTAGCTGGAGCCCGATGATATTCTGGGCAGTTTGAATGATTCTCTGTGGAGCCTTTTTTGTCTGCTCCACAGCTGCTGCTCCCTATATATTATATAGATATATTATACATACTATACTATAAGTGACGATCTAAACATATTGTTATAGTGTAAGAGATATTATGTAGATGAATAGCAAGATAACAACAAAGAAGTGATGTCAACGTAATGAATATGGTAGAATTTTGATTGTTGTCGCACAAGGGATCTGCACCCAGACGACACACCAATAAATGGAAGATGAATTGTTTGTACTAGTAAAAAATTAAAAGAACACTTTTATTTTTTGAAAAAGTGTCCCCTCCTCAGGAGGAACTCTGCTCAAAGGGAGACCCCCTTTCTGGGTCTCCAAGAGTGGCTGGAAGAGGCTGTCAAGGCAGGCACCGTCTGAGTCTGTTCTGGGCATCAGAGCTCCTCGGCCACTAGGAAGGCCAGACTCTGCCTGTCTATCCCCAGCAGACCACGCGGGAGGGCCAGCCAACCCCCCCCCAACCCCAATTATTCAGCCTGGATGAGAGAGAACAGAGCAAGGTGAATTGGGGAGGGGGAGAGGCTGGCTCAGCCATCAGCGGTCTTGCATTCCAGGGATGGTTTTCCCCCCTGCCCTAGAGAGTGCCACGTCCCGCCTTGGCAGTGCTGTCAGAAGCAACTGCTCTGAGATCTGCTCTTTTAATCCAGAATCAATAGCAAATTTCATTTAAAAATAAATTAAAGCCAGCATTGGAAATCCTTCACCGTGTGAGGGGATGGAGGGGGAAGCTGTGTGTGGCAGCCTTAATGGTTCCCTTCAGTCATCCATCACTGCCAGGGGGAGGGGAGGGACTCCCGAGTGGCACAGATTCCTGGGAGAGGCATTTACACCCATCAGTTTGGGGCAAGGGGCAGAGCGGTGGGCACCAACCCCATGTCAGGGTCCCCAGGTAAACCCGTCAGTTAACAAAAAAAAAAACCACCTTTATCTTTTAACATAGAAGGGGAGGTCCATCTCCTGGCACAAGGCAACATTTTGCTGGCTTGCCGAAGCGCCAGGCGCCGAGAACGATCTCGACAGACTGGAGCAGTCTGGACAACATGATGAAATTTAACGTGGAGAAAAGCCAGGAAGGAAAAACTAAAGACACAAGTCCAGATCAGGTGAGACCTGGCTCAAAAAGAGCAACTGCGAGAGGCACCTGGGAGTCCTCGGGGGGGGGGGGGGGGGNGAGAGTTGAGACCACGTGAAGCACCAGTAGCGCTTTGGAAAGCCTTTTAGCAAGAAGATTCCACACCTGGAATCCTGCAACCAGTTTTGGTCCCCCACATTCAAAAAAGAAGTTGAGACTTTGGCAAAAGTGCAGAGAAGGGAAACTCGGATGATTAAAGGCCTGGAGGCTCAAATATATGAAGAGCAGTTGCAGGATTTGGGGGTGTCCATTTAATGAAAAGAAGGACTAGGGGAGACATGGTAGCAGCCTTCCAGTATTTGAGGGGCTTCCCCAAAGAAGAGGGTGGGGGAGGGGATCAACCTGTCCTCCAAAGCACCAGAAGGGAAGATAAGAAACAAGAGATGGAAACTCATCAAAAAGAGAAGCAACTTAGAATTAAGGAGGAATTTTCTGAGAGGGAGGACAATTAATCAGTGGAAACACAAGTTGCTTCCAGAGGTTGGAGGTCACTGGAGGCTTTTAAGAAGAGACTGGACAGCTGCTTGTCTGAAATGGTCCGGGGTCTCCTGCTTGAGCAGGGGGGTTGGACTAGATGACCTCCAAGGACCCTTCCAGCCCCGTTTATTCCATTTTTCCTCCTTAGTTTCCCATTATTTTCACTTTCCTCGTGTTTGGTCTTCTGATCAACTCACAAAAATTCCAGTCCGTTCCAGCTCGATTCTGAACTGAGAGATCTCCTAGGAGGGGCGTGGCTTCTTCGGGGTCCCATGAGTGACAGGCAGCTTCTCCCCCGCTGCAAATCCGGCTTCCAAAGGCTTCTCGGAAAAGGTTTGCTGAAAGCTGCTGGGTGGTTGAAACCCGTCCCGTTGGCTGGCCCAGGTGCCGGGCAGGGCATGGATGGTGCCCCAGAAGGATGGGATGGCGCCTGGCCCTGCTGCTGCTTGGATGCAGCCAGGAGGCAACAGGGGCCCCAGAAGGCTCCATCGGGGCAGCGTTTATTTTCGTCTTCTAATATTTCCACCTGGGGTCCCTGACCTGAATTCATCTGCTCAACTTGAGTCCCAAGGAGCATCATGAGGCATGGAAGCCGGTTGGGTGGCCTTGGTCCAATCACCAGGAGACGGGGAGTTCTAGTCCCATCTTAGGCATGAAAGACAGCTAGGTGCCCTTGGGCTAGAAAACCTCTAAGGTTCCCTCAGCCCCTCTCTCTCAGCACACCCACCTCACAGGGTTGTTGTCGTGGGGAAAAACACAGGGAGTCTTTAACTTGCAACCATTCTGTCAGCCTTGGATGTCATATTAGTGACCGTTTTAAGTTATAACAGTGCTGAAAAAAAGCAACTTGTGTCTGGTCCTCACACAACTGTCGCAGCCTCCCCATGTCATCATCATTCTGAGGTTCTGCCTTTACGACCGGAGATCCCGTGATCACCGTTGGTGACCCTCCCAACCGACTTCCGACAGTGGGGGAAGCCGGATTTGCTTAACAACCACACGATTCACTTAATGGCAGGGATTCGTTTAACAACTGTGGCCAAAAGGTCATTACGGGGAGTATGTCCCGCTTAGCAATCACCTTGCTTAGCCGTGAATATTGCAGTCCGGATTGTTCTCATAAATCAGGGGCAAATAGAAGGAAGTTGGGTGTCTCCTTTTGAACCCAGAGCAGCCAACAAGATCTGCCCTTGATGTGGGCCAACAATGCACGATGCCACACAGAGTTCTGAGGAATGTTCACTTCCCTGGTCAGGAAAGTCGGCAGCACGTGGTCGAAAAAGTCAGGACAGTGTCCCCAATGGTTAGATCAAAGCTTTGGCCCCTAGAAGAGAGAAATGCGCCTTTGGCAAATGCTCCATGCGCTCAGGAGGAGGCACAGGGCCTGTAGGAGGCTGGAGGGTAAAACACACAAAGAACCGTTGCAAGAACTGGATATGGCCAGTCTGGAGAAAAGAAGCACTGGGGGGGACGGGGGGGGACACACATGATGGCATCTTCCAGTATTTGAAGGACAGGAGGGGGTCAATTTATTCTCCAAAAGCACCAGAGAGGGCAGGACAGGAAACAAGGGATGGAAACTGATCCAGGAGAGAAGCAACCTGGAAATACGAAGAAACTTCCTAACAATGAGGACAATTAACCAGTGGAACTGCTGGCCACCAGAAGTCGTGGGTGCTTCATCATTGGAGGTTTATGGAGATCCTCTGTCATCCAGTCATGGTCGTCCCAAAGGTGCTTTTTCAAGAGGCAACTGGACTTTTTGGTTTTTCTTTGGAGACATTTCGCTTCTCATCCCAGACCCCTTACCCAACTGTGACTAATGTTCTGCCCCCCCTCCCCACGAGATGGACCCTCCCCAGCCCGGGAGGAGGGGATCACCCAACCCCAGATGGAGAAGAGGCCTGGATGCAGAAGCCATCATCTCTGTCCATCAATCAAATCTTGCCCTGAAAGGATTCCAGCTCCGTCCCTCTCCAAGACGTTGGTCTCATTTTATAACCCGGGCATATTTTACACACGGCAAGCGGGAGGCAGCGGGCACCTGTGTCCTCCAGCAGCCACAATTAAAAGGTGAAATGCAAATTATAATGGGACACTTGACTAAAATGAAACAGTTGCAGCTAATTGCCACCGCCTTTTTCCTGCTGTCAGACTTCTTTAGCCAAGATGCAGCTCAAGATCAAGATCAGCTCAAGAGAGGGAAAGAGAAAGAAAGAGAAAGAGAAAAAGAAAGAGACAGAGAGAAAGAGTGAAAGAAAGACAGAGAGAGGGGGAAAAGATTACCAGATATAGAAATAGTAAAAAGAGACAGAGAGAAAGATAAAGAGAGAAAGTGAAAGAGAGAAAGGGAGAAAAAGTGAAAGAGGGAAAGGGAGAAAGAGTGAAAGAGAGAAAGAATGAAAGAATGAAAGAGAAAAAGAGAGAGAGAGAAAAAAATTTTAATAAAGAAAGGGAAAGATAAAGAGAGATGAGAGAGAAAAAGGGAGAAAGAGTGACAGAGAGAAAGAGAAACAGAAAGAAATTTTAATAAAGAAAGAGAAAGAGAAAGAGGGAGAGAGAGAGAGAGAGAAATTTTAATAAAGAAAAAGAGAAAGAGAAAGAGAAAGAGGGAGAGGGAGAGAGAGAGAGAAAGAGAAAGAGAGAGAAATTTTAATAAAGAGAGAGAAAGAAAAAGAGTGAAAGAGAAAGAAAATGCAGTGAAAGAAAGAGAAAGGGCGAAAAAGAGAAGAAAGAGTGAAAGAGCGAGAAAGACAAATCGAGAGAAAGAGATACAAACTTTATAATAAAGAGAAAGAAAAAGAAAGTGAAAGAGAGAAGGAGAAGTGAGGGACCAGTCAAGATGGCGGCGCTTTGGCTGCCATCTTGACTTCCGTGAGGTGGCCTGTGGACGCCCGCCTGAGGCTGGCACCGCCTGTCCCGTCGCTATGAAGTCTGCAGCGGCCCAGATCTCCGGCCTGCCAGCTCCTGCCAGATTCGCCCCCAGCTTCCGCTCCGTCCATGCGCCCGTCTCGCTCATCCCGTTGCTCGCAAGCGCGCAGGGTGGATGGAGCCTCCGGCCATTTATCCCGGGGTGTCCAGGCAGAATCTGATCCGGTTTCTGCTTTGGTGAAAGGCGCCTCTCGCAACGCCTCCCCTCCCCTCCCTCCTTGGCCTCTCCCTGGGGAAGCGATCGGATCCCATCCCGGTTTGCTGTGTCTAGTTCTTACAAAATCACACAGTCCTCATTAGTTTATAACACAGCATCCAAAGAAAATGCCAAAGTAAATTGCAGGGGGAAAGGGAAGGCGAAAAAGGAAAGAAAAAAGGCATTGGTGGCTTGCTATTTCTAGGGGCTTCCTGGCATTTGAACAAACGGAGAATTAAAAAAAATAAAATTGGACATTTGTGGCTCCATTCACAGATTTACAGATTAACAGAGCTCGAAGGGACCTTGGAGCTCATGTAGTCCAGCCCCCTCCTCCCCCGCCCAAGGAGGAGGCCCTACACCATTTCTGACTGATGGCTGTCCAGTCTCTTCTTGGAAGCCTCCAGGGATGAAGCTCCCACAACTTCTGAGGCAATTCGGTTCGAATGCAGTTTGAGTTGTTCTCCCTTCACGAAATTTCTCCTATTTCTCAGGTTGAATCTCCTTGTTCAATTACCATCCATTATTCCTTTCTGGCTTCAGGGCTTTAAGAAAATAGCTGGACCCCCCTCCTCCTCTCTCTGGGGCAGCCCCTCAAATATTGGAGATGCTCTCCTGTCTCCCTGGTCCTTCTCTTCCCTGACTACAGGCCAGTTCCTGCAACCGTCATCGTATTGAGTCTCCAGTCCCTCATCTCTCTGGTTGCTCTTTCTGCACTTTCTGGGAGTTCAACATTTTTTTATAGTGTGGTAACCAGAAATGACTCCATAAACAGATCGAGATTAACAAGTTGGAAGGGACCTTGTAGTCATCTAGTCCAACCCCTGCCACGTGGAGACCCTACACCATGTCTGACAAATGGCATTCAATCTTTTCTTGGAAGCCTCCAGATGAGCTCCACAACTTTCTGAAGAGCAATTTCTGTTTCCATGGGTTGATTATCTCCCCTGTCAGAATAGTTTTCCTTATTCTAGGTTGAATCTCTCCTTGTTCAGTTTCCATCATTGTTCCTTGTCTGGCTTTCGGTGTTTGGAGAATACTTGACCCCCTTCCCCTCCTCTCTGGGCAGCCCCTCAAATATTGGAGGCTGCTCTCTTTGTCTCCCGCTGGTCCTTCTCTTTACTAGACTACAGGCCCAGTTCTGCAACCATCATCGCACTTTCAGCCTCCAGTCCCTCATCATCCTGGTTGCTCTTCTCTGCACTCTTCAGAGTCTCAACATCTTTTTATAGTGTGGTAACCAAGAAATGGACTCAATAAAACAGATCTCAGATTAACAGAGTTGGAAGGGACCTTGTAGGTCACCTAGTCCAATCCAAGCAGGAGACCCTACACCATTCCTGACAGATGGCAGTCCAGTCTCTTCTTGGAAGCCTCCAGGGATGAAGCTCCCACAACTTCTGAAGGCAACTTCTCTTCCATGGGTTGATTAAGGGCTGATTACTTCCCTAATCCTCTTTGTTGTTGTTCCCTGCCCTCTTTCTCAAGTCTCAACCTCTTTTTTAAACTGGAGGCAGTGCATTCCAGAGTCCGAAAGAGAGATTTGGAGACATACTGCTACTAAACTGAGGAGCTGTGAAGCAAATACTCGGTGAATCCATCTGCTTCTTAAATCAGGGTCTGCCTTTAATTTTGTTGCCAAAGTGCCCTCGGAGCCATGCGGGAGATGTTTGCCAAGCTCTGCCCTTCTGCAAGAATAAATCTCCCAGCGGGGGACCGATGGCTTCCCCATCACCCAGAATGAATGATCTTTCGTGCTTTGCATCCAAGCCTTCTGCAAAATCCGGGAATGAGCAGCTCCACCCTGAGAGGAGACAGGCACCTCAGCCTCCCCTTCGGCCTTTCAAGGGCTTTGGGCCAGCCTGCAAGTCCTCAGAAGGATGCAGGGTTAAAATGAAAACCCCAGACTGACTGTCATGGAAGGTGAATTGTCTTCGCTTCTTTTGTCGAGGGCCAGCTGGACCGCAAAGGGATGGCAAGGGGACAAGGCAGGCGGTGCTGGCAGGTGATAAAGGGAAAATGATGCCCAGCAGCAGAAGGAGCACTGGGCACTCTTAGAGCCTGGTGGTTTTCTTGCAGAACTGACATTACTCAACTGGGGAACATCCTCCGTGCTAGGAGCAGTGGTGTGATGTTAACTTCCTGAGCAGTTTGGTGAACTGGTTGTTGGAATAAATCATTAGGGCAGAGAACCAGTTGTTAAATTATTAGAATCCCACCACTGGCTAAGAGGGTTTGCAGAAAGGAGGAGGAGGAGGAAGAGGAAGTCCTTGGTGCCCTCTGACTTTGATAGTCTTCTTGCAGATGTTTTATAACTTGATCATCAGCGCTAGAAAGAAGGAGAGTTTGCAGAGAGGAGGAGGAGGAAAGGGAGAAGGAAGGAGCTGGAGAACAATGCTTGTGGGTCCTTAGTGCTCTGACCTTGTTTTCTTATAGATGTTTCATGAACCAACTAGAGAACATCATCAATGCTAGAAGGAGGAGGGAGGAGGAGGAGGAGAGCTAGGGTTCTGCAAGAAAACTGCCAAGCTCAGAGAGCACCAAGAGCCCTAGCCCTAGCTCTCCTCCTGCTCCTCCTTCTCCTCCTCCTTTCTGCAAACCCACCGAGCCAGTGGTGGGATTGCCCAGGCAGCAAACCGTCCTTGGCGAGCTCCGAGCTTGGCAGTTTTCTTGCAGAATTTACATTACTCAACCTGGGAACATCATCCATGCTAGGAGAGTTTGCAGAGAGGAGGATCAGGAGCAGGAGGGGGAGAGGAGGAGGAGGAGGAAGAGGAGTAAATTGCATTAACAGAGGGATACAACCAAGATCAAGGGAGGTACTAATACCACTCTATAAAGCCTTAGTAAGACACACCTAGAGTACTGCATCCAGTTTTGGTAAAATACTATTTAAAAAAGCTCCAGAAAATAGGGCAGAGAAGAGCAACCAGGATGATGAGGGGTCTGGAGACTAAAACATACGATGAATGGTAGCAGGAACTGGGCCTGGCTAGTCTGGGGAAGAGAAGGACCAAGGAGACAGGAGAGCATCTTCCAAGATTTGAGGGGC
>BHFT01068036.1:0-10622 GCA_004320025.1 Laticauda laticaudata
GAGCTTCACCTCACAGCATTTTACATAGACCACGCATATTATTATGATACAGAGTTTATTCTGATGAAGAGGAATGCTATCCTTCAGGTCGCTGTGGCTTCGATTCAAATGTGTGTGTTGCGTAGTACTCACAACACTGTGTTTTTAGAGCTAAATCTCTTTTAAGTTCTGTAACTTTCATTATTTCACCATTTTTTTTATCATTGTTAACCAAAGTTCAAGAGTTAACATTTGATGTGATTGAAGAGTGAAACTTGTTTCACTTGAAGTAAGCAAAAGAGAAAGTGACAACTTTTCAGCTCCCTTTCTAGACTAGTTAATCAAATGCCTCCACAT
Source organism: Laticauda laticaudata (assembly GCA_004320025.1). Lineage (NCBI taxonomy): Eukaryota > Metazoa > Chordata > Lepidosauria > Squamata > Elapidae > Laticauda > Laticauda laticaudata. The sequence goes on from BHFT01068036.1 coordinate 337, forward strand.
AACTTCCACATGCAATTTATACAAATTGGACTTTTCTTATTTTTTAAAACATTAACTTACTATAAATATCCACAATATACAGTACTGTAGAGTAAATTATTTAGTCATTTTTACAATCCATGATGTAAAATGTGAAGTCGTATTAATGGTTAGACTCCAGCTTGCATTCTATATGTTTTTGAAGCTCTGTGAGGAGCAAGATAGAAAGGGTATTCATGCTTTTGAACACATGGATAAGACTCCTGAGTACCATGGACAGCAGTTGGCCAGGCTAAAATTATCCTACTTCGGACACATTATGTGAAGACCAAGCTCCCTGGGGAAATCTATATTGCTGGGCAAGAGGGCAAAGATGACAATTACACTTGTGGAGAAGTGCAATTTTGGAAGACATGAAGGACCAGTTTTGTGACAGATATTCTGTAGAAAATTTATATTAAGTTGATACCAACTTCATAGCAAACAATCATTTTATGGGGCAGATATTAACTCCCAATAGTGATTTAAAGGCAATAGAGCAGAGAAGTAGGCTTCTATCTGATCACCATTATCAAGGTAATTGCCACTGAACCTAGTATGATATTTAGCAATGTATTTTGCCCATCTACTTTTCTTAAGTTATATGTAAAAGAACAATTCACACTCTTCCTAGTCTCAAGGGAGGTACAAGTTTTAACATAGAACCTTCAGATATAATTTGTGCCTCAATTATTTGGTTGAGCGCCCTTATTAGAAAATGGTCAGAGCTCAATAAAAGTACATTGTAAAAAGGATCATCTACATTTTGAGGCTATGCTGTTATAATTATACATTTAGTTTGGATACTCTTTTAATAGGCACATGTATATATTTAATGAGAACATAAAAACGCACACAAGGGCAGCAATTCTGGATCAAACCAAAGGTATAGCAAATCTAGATTAAGGTAAATATTGACTCCTTATATTCTCCAGCAGTCTATTTATCAATTGATTGTTAGGTTAATAATTTTGCTGAGGATGGAAAGTTTTCTACTGGAGTTTAGCAGGGGGACTGTGATTCACCAAAACCATAGGATTGCTGGAAGGGAAGGGAGCCTATTGGATTTACTCCTTCCCAGAGATCCTGTTCAAATTATTTTCACAAGCTGGTTACTGCTACTAATGATAGAGTGAAATTAATGGATTGTAAATTGATTGTTGGAAGGAACAGATCATGCCACTAACCTGAGGATCAGAGCAGCTGCATCTCTTCCTTTGTAGTGCTTTTCCTGAAGATTGTTAGATGGGAAGGAGCTATATGTAAGGATGTGTTCCTTCCTTCCTACCTTCCTTCCTTCCTTCCTTCCTTCCTTCCTTCCTTCCTTCCTTCCTTCCTTCCTTNTTCCTTCCTTCCTTCCTTCCTTCCTTCCTTCCTTCCTTCCTTCCTTCCTTCCTTCTTTCCTTCCTCCCTCCCTCCCTCCCTCCCCTCAATTTGTACAGCTGCCTATCTCATATATATGACTCTGGACAGTTTAAAGATAAGATGGTTTACATTCCTTTGTTCTTATGATGTTTAGGAGATATATAAGCAGACTTACTGTAGCTATAATGGTAATGAACCATTGGTGTCTCCATAGTGTGGAAGGAGCATATTTCCATATTTCACAAACTTTTGATTGGTCTCATCAGTCAGTCTTCCAACTAGATATTTTGAAAGAGGTATTGTTTAAATCACAGTATTATATTATTTATTATTTCAATGAAACTGGTGATTTGGACAACGGATTGTACTATGGACATAAACCAAGTCCAAAGTAGTCCCCAAGGTAATGCCTCCAAGTAATACTTATGCCTGCAGTTCCAAAGTACCATTTTTGTACTTGTAAAAGAAAGTGCACAAGGAGAATTTTAAAATGAGGTTTCTCAAACTTTCTTATGAAACCAGTGGGGGCTAATTAAAAACTAAATATGGAATCTACAAACACCCAGATTTATTTACACTGTTATTAATTTCTTCTTTAATATTCATAACTGCTTTCTGTTAATTAAGAAGAGAGAGAGAGAACACAAAGAGAGATTTGGAACTAAAGCAGGCTGCATACAGATAAGGGGCTTGATTCTCGAATATCTCGAATATTGCAGACTGCCAACCGTGAGCCAGAAATTTATATGCAGCAAATGTGTTGTAGTTGCAAACCCGGCTCAATATATGTATGAATCTCTTGATGGCTGCTTGTTAATATTATAATCAGTTGTGCCATTTTCTTGTTTGCCAGCATACTGTATCTCCAACGGTTAAGTTACGAGGCTTCTGTGGCCAAGAGAAGGTGGAATGGCATAACAGAGCCTGTGGGAGGAAGGCACCTCTTCCAAGAGGGGGAAACAGCCTTTCATCATTGCGTTGATTAATGTGCATATATGCACATATTAAATGGCCCATTATTTGACACTATGGATGATTGCAAAACGCCAGAGCAATTTGGGCCAAATGGCACCTCTAATGGGAGCTGACTCTCATCTCTGTTTCCAGCTGAATATTTTCTATCCTCACAAAGGCTGGGATGCTACCAACAAAGCTGCCACCTGCCCCATTGTTGGGAATGTGGATAAAATGCATCACCGTGTCCTAACTTATCTACTTATTCAGTAAACAAGGGAAAGATGACTTTCATCCTGTTAATGAAGAGGGTAGAGGTGACACTTTGTTAAAATGAAGCTTTTCTCAGGAATTTTTTCTCCAACCTAGGAGGAACAGAGAACTTGCCCTAATAGAAGGAACCATAGAGAAAAACAAGGAAAAGGTTTATTTTGATTGTGGGCACCATGAAATCAAATGACTAAAAAAAGGAAAAACTTTTAAAACTCCTATCAGCTATCATAAAGCTAAGAAGCTGCCATTTTCTTGTGGACTTTTCACCTCAGGAAAAAAAATAGTTGGGTATGTTGCCACTAAGGATGGAATCAGGGCAGACTTGCTCTTATTTTTGCTCTTGTCTAGTTCTGTGTGACTGAAGTAAAAAAACAACAACCCTAGAAGTTCCCAGCCAGTTATGAATATGAATGGATGTGGTCAGTTCCTGTTTAAAAAGACATGGACCAGAGAAGAACTTTCAATGCAGGACATTTTAATCCACTATACTGCATATATTCATTTCAAGGTCAATTTGTTGAAAGTTTGGCTCCATTGTAGAAGGATTTTTTTCTCTGGAAGGAGATTCTCATCTTGACCAGGTCCTCTGTAGTTCCAATGCATTTCTCAGTTATTCCAGAATTCCACTTCAGAACATTTTTAGAGATGTTGCACCAAAAGGCTGCAAGAGAAAGGATGACTAAATGCAGATACAACCTGGTTTTCTTTTAACATCAGTAGAACACTTTGGAGCATAAGTTTAGATTTCACCCAATTAGCAGATCTTTGGTTTTTCAATGGGAGGAGAATATAGCTCATCTAAATAAATATGAATAGAAAGTAGTGGCTTGTTCTATCTTTCTAAAGTTGTTAAGTACCAGACTTGAAGACAGGGAAGTAGGTTTCAGTTCAATAATGCACTTTGTATAATGAATGAAAGTGACAAATCTATCCATGGAAATCTTTGTACCACATAATGAAAGGAAATGAAAATATAGCAGGGACCTTATGCATTCCTAAATATTTTGAGGCCCTTGGCAAGACTAGGATCTCTGCTTTGATGTGTGCACTCTTCCTTATTTGGCCAAGTTTAATATATTGAAGTAGAAGATAAGTAACATCTGCTAGAAGTGTTCTAGCACTGAGCAAGAACTTGAATTTAGTAGCCTAAATGATGCTCTGTGCTGCTTTCTTATCCTTGTCCATTCAGGAAGTCCTCAAATTACAACCATTAATTTAGTAACCCAATGGTACTGTTCTACAGGATGAGTTAGAATCAGGGTCTCCCTCCTCCTTTTATGGAACTATTCCTACCCTGCTGCCTTCATACAGGTTTATTTGCTGCATGTTTTTCTAAATTTGGAAAATTTCCAAGTGAGGTATGGGAGGCAGGTCAAGTAACCAAGGCTAAAGAAGGTGGGCAGATTCTTGAAGTGAAATTCACAACATTTCTGCTGCAATATTCCAATCAGCAAGTGTTTTCCCTGCTGGTTGCTGATTTGCCACAAAGGGATGGTTTTAAAGCACTCAAGCTGGGAAATTCTGGAAGTTGAAGTCCACGCTTCTTCAAGCTGCCAAGGTTAAGAAAGAGTGCTTAAAGCCACAGGAAACAACCAATCATGTTGCCTGTGAATAATGTGCTCACAGATGAGGATGCCATTCAGCAGCAAGTCAGATACACAACAGGGGCAGAATGTGAATGACCAATTGGCAAAGCAAGGATAATGCCCACATTGACTCAAAGTCAGCTGGATGAACCCTTTTAATAAAGTAGTGGTAATGCCTCAGTGTGGTTTTGGAAATGAACAAGAGTTCCTTAAAACTTCACTCTCCTTGAAGATAGTACAGTAGAGGTACCTATGTGTCAGGTAAAAAATGAGAACATAGAGGTAGAATGAAGTCCTCCTATTTCTTTTTAATAGAAAAGCTTGACTGAACTTGAAATTTGGCTCCTGCCCCTGCTATGAATTTACTTGATAGAGACTTAAAATAAACTCTCACTCGCTCACTTGGTCTCATAAACCACATCTGCAAAATGCAGATGAAAAAAGTGACCCACTGTGAAATTGTTCAATTTGATATTAAATCAGTGTCATTGTAAGTTCAATGGTGAGTGCAATGCCCTTTTTGGAAATTATAAGGCTCTTTCTACCAAGGATGTCAAGGGGTTCTAATTACATTGAAGCATAAAAAGCACGTAATACTGGTGTAATTGTATATCATCTGCTCTCAGGGCAGAAATGCTGAATGGGTGTAAGAGTACAAAAGAGGGAAATTCTTAAACCCTACAATTGATTTCAAGAAAGTGGAAAGAAAGGAAGAAAGTGGTGAGAGATGTTTTCCTTACATTCAAGGAAAGTTTATGGCATATTTCCCAAGGCCTAGCTGTAGATTAATGAGGGCAGAAAATAGTTTCGGCTGGGGTGGGCAGTGAATAACCTCAGTCACCTATTGCCTTGGGGCCTTTTTTTGCAGCAGAAAATTAGCAGGATGTTTTCCCATAATTTTGGGCAAGGAAACTCACAAAGCTATGGTATAAAACATGTTCAATGTGGCTAAAAGTACAGGCAGTCCTTGATGTACGACCAACACGGAGCTCAAAATTTCTGTTGCTAAGTTAGACATTTGTTATGGGAATTTTGCCCTATTTTATGACTTTTCTTACCACAATTATTAAAATGAATCACTGCAGTTGTTAAGTTAGTAACATGGTGGTTAAGTGAATTTGGCTTCCCCGCTGATTTCGCTTGTCAGGAGGTCACAAAAGGGGACCACATGATCCCAGGACACTGCAACTGTCATAAATATGGGTCAGTTGCCAAGCATTTGAATTTGGATCACATGACCATGGGGATCCCACAAGAATTGTAAGTGTGAAAAATGGACATAAGTTACTTTTTTCAATGCTGTTGTAACTTGAACAGTTACCAAACATTTGTTTCCAAAAAGGGCATTGCACTCATCATTGTTAACCGCACCAAACTTGATTGCAGGAAATACGACTTCAGCAACAGAGTGGTCAATGTCTGGAATACTCTACCTGACTCTGTGGTTTCTTCCCCAAACCCCAAAAACTTAAACTTTAGACTGTCTACTATTGACCTCACCCCTTTTCTAAGAGGTCTGTAGGGGGTGTGCATAAGTGTACCAATGTGCCTACCATCCCTGTCCTATTGTTTCTTTTATTTTTCTTATATGTACCCTTTTCATGTATTCATAACTATGTATACTTATACCTATTATCTTGTAAGTGATTGACAAATCAAAATAAAAAAAAAACTTACAAGTCAAGGCCTACCTGTACAAAGAACCCTGATACTCCTACTGCTCAAACCCAAGAAAACACACAAACTCCTTATCACCTTCACTTCTAAGTCACATCACTGGCATCCTGCATACTACAACCCTTGCTTTCTCTCTCAGTGACCCCTACCCCAACTCCTAGGTGCTTCTGATTAAATAGGCATTCTTCTCTAGATGTTCTCAATAAATGGTATTCAACATTTCAGGTGGGAAATGAAAAGGAAAGGGTAGGAAGAAGAATGAGAAAAAAATAATAAGCTAGAGGTCCAGGGAAGGAAGGGAGTGTACTGTTAGTTACTGTATATTCCAATGGCAGTTGTCTAGTTAGTAACTAACTGTGCTTTGAACTTGCCAACTCATCTGAACCCTTATGCTACTCCGTATTTGCTTTCAGTTGGGAATCCAGTTGGTTGGCAATCTCCACATTCAGCTAAACACCCATCATCAAGGATGAGTCCATATGGGTGGTGCTTTCACTGAGCTATGGATAGCTTCTCATTCTTTTTTCCCATCCTTTGACACCAAGTCTCTCAGCCACCAGCCTAAAACATACAAGAGCAAGTCCTATTATATTCCTGTTGGGTCCAATTTGGAATTTAAAAATTTCCAGAATGGCCCCTAATTTTCCACGTTGGACTTGTCTTAAAGAGACTGAGGGTCAAATCTATATTTAGCTTTGGAAGCCCAATCATGAGGATGCTATTGTTTCCTGCCATTCTGTGAAATGTGAAAGAGTCCACACTGACCGAACTGGGTTTCAGCCCAATGGAATTGATTACTCACCCCATTCTACCCATTTCTCCAACCTCTTTGATTCCCAACCACTGTGGCTAAAGGGTTATGTGAAAAGGAAAAGAACCATATATAGGAGTTTGGAGGGAAGCTCCATGTTTATAGGCATTAGGCATTAACCTCTCTGGAACAGAGGCTAAACTATTAATAATCCAGGTTTGCATGATGTACTTAATTGGAGGAGGAAAATTTTGCCCATGCAACCCCAAGGACATTCTGGATTAAATTAGTCATCTGTAGTCCACTTCTACTTAGGTTTGACTTGTTAATTTGATCTTTATTAGAGTTTCCTCTCATAGGAACAAAGCCAATCTTCATCCAACTTACCTTGAAAGCTCATTTTTGTGACAAAGTTGAAGGACCAAGTCCGAGGTACAATGCTGTGAATTCCTAAAGCATGAGTGTCAAACTGATTGTGTCACAGGCTGGATCGTGATGTATTGTGACATTTTTTGCCTTTGTGGAGCCGGGGTGGGCGTGATCTTCATGTGACATACCCAGCCCACGGGGTGCCAGTTTGACAGGCTTGTCCTAAAGGGAAATCAGATTATATGGTAATAAATAAATAACAAATACAAGGAAAGCAGTCAACTGACATTGACTGGAAAATTAGAAAGTAGCAGAATGGAGGCTGTGTGTTTCTCTGCCGGAGTTTGAATCCTTAATATGGATTTCTACATTAAAGCTATTAGGACAATATTGAGTTTGCATTCACATTTATTTGAAAAATCAAATGTAGCATTTCTGTGCCCCCTTAGCCTTTTAATCTTCTGAAGCAAAGATTCAGGAGCAAATTTTCCGTTTGCCCAGCAGATGTCTCTTTAGAATTACTTGTAACATTGCAAGGACGAACTGCCTGTCTAAACCCAAATGATGGGAACTGCAGCTGGGGGAAAGCAGAGCAAGGAATGAAAGTGAAAGGAGATTTTAAAAAATATCCCTAGATATCTATATATTCTGCTGCTCTTTGGTATATGAGTTCTAAAATAGAGAGGGAAAGTTATATGTACAGTAAGAAAGCTACGTAGGCCTAAAAACACTCATTGTGCCACAAGATTATGGCTGTAGTAGACTCTTGCATATCTATAAATTCTGAAACCCAATAATTGTGCTAAGGAGATTTGCCAGGCAAGAAAGGTCCAAGGGAGCCCTTCCAGCTGATTATTAAGTGTGCTGATTTCTTAAGATTGGCCAAACAGATGCAAACTGTGGCAACTTGATTTGTAATGGTATACTCCAGTACTTATTGGCATGTGGACATTTGTTTCCAAGAGTATATGTTCCTTACTGAATCCCAGCCAGAACCTTGCAACAGTTAGAACAGACTTCCTTAACATAATGTCCTCTGTGATTCTTTAATATGGTGTTCATCAACCTCCAACAGCATAGTTTTTTATAAGCTCTAAGCTGATAGATTTAAAAAGAAACAGGGTTGTAGAAAGCTGAATTAAATAACTGACAGGGTTTAAAGTTCATGCTTAGTTTATTTACAGTGATACCTTAGTTTTTATCATGGTTTGCTGAATTAGCTACAATAGCTGGGATTACTGAGGTTGACTCACTCTTCCATCCTTCTGAGGTGGGTAAAATGAGGACCCAGACTGTTGGGGAACAATATGCTGACTCTATCAACTGCTTAGAGAGGGCTGCAGAGTACTGTGAAGCGATATATAAGTCTAAATGCTATTGCTAGGGCTATTACTAACATTCTGCATTACATGATGGTTAATGTGATGAGCACTGACTTTCACAGTATTGTAGTGAGACGATAAGAATGGCATGGGTAACATGAGTGATGCCCCTGAGCTCCTAATTTCAACACAAATTGGACAATTATCCAGAGTATAGCAAATCAGAAAATAATAATTTTTTAAAAAATCTTAAAATCAAGCAATTGTTTACACTGCAAATGCACGTTGGCAAATGCATACCTACAATTTATTTTATTAGAGTGAATTTTTCATGCATGCATATTACCTAGCATCAAATGTGTTAGATCAGGAAAAACTAATATTTTTCTAGCTAGAAAAATCCTGTTCAATTAAAATATCACCCATATCTTTCTTCAGGAATAAATCTTCATATTTGCATTTGATGTGGGGTTTTTCAGTTCCAAGCCTTGTTACTATGCCATAAATCCATGAAAAAATATTTATAGTGGCAGCACTGAGAAAACCTTACAACTTATAATGTGAAATGATACTGGAGTTAAGATTGATATCCCTAGAAAACAATTGTTAACTACTGAGTTTTGAAAGTGCTTGGAAATGGTATTCTATTGAAAGAGTTTTAACCTAGGAGAAATAAATTGCCAAATGAATAAAAACTACATTTACTGAAAAATGTGTAGTGTCTGCAGGTTAACTCTGGAGGCAAAGAGGATCAACACTTTCATAATATATGGTGAAATATGGATTAAAAAGAATACTGCAAGCTTTCAAATACAAGTAGAAAAATGGTGCTTTCCAGAGGCAGCATGGTAATTCAGTCAATGCTTATGTGGGCATCCAATAGGGAGCTTCATGTAAGTTGCCTTGAGAATCATGATGGAACAGATATGGGAAAACAATTGGGTTCTTGTTTACATCAGTGCAATGATCGAAATTTACTTGTGCCCTCCTCACTATCCAATGTTTCCTTTATAAGCCACGGGGTAGAAACTACTCTTGTTTGTAAGTTATGTTGTAAAGCTTTAATATTTATCTCCTAATGCAGATTATAGAATATATTCTATAATCTCATATTCCTCTACATAAATTGATGTGTAATCCCTCTTCCCACCCTTATGGAAACATACAATATGCCCATTGCTATGAATTGTAGCAAGAGCTAAAGTCTTGGATTAGTCAAGGAAACCATGATGGCTTTTTGGGAGTCAAAGATGGCAGCAATTATTACAACACAGCAAAAACAGAATTTCATACATCAGAACACATGATCAACAGAGTGCCGGAAAAAAATGAAATTCTTTTGATATTAAAAAATGCAAAAATACTAAATAGATTAGATCAATCAGACATCCAGTAAAAGGACATATCCTCATTTTTGTCCTTATGGCCTCTATCTGACAGGCATAGCCTTAAAAACATTTTTCTGAACTTTTAAGTGTCTTGTCTTGTTTTTTATTTTGTTTTGGACTCTTTTCAGGACAACAGTCACTCATGTTGAATTGTGGCCTTGTAAATTATCATCTTCTTACCTTCTCTTGTCCAACAGACTCAACAGCCGAAATTTACATTAAATCATTTTATTAAATAAAATACATTTTATTTATATTACTCATTGTACTGTATGGATCACATGACTTATAATATGTTTCAATGATGAAATTTAAAAAGTGCATTATCATGCATTCTACATACCAGTAACATATCTTCTTGAAAATAAAAATTTGTTGGAAAAACATTCCTGATATAATGGTATGTGGGAGACAAACAGCATATGCTAATGGAGAATGGGTGGAACAGATTTAACAGATAATCAGAGTTGGAAGGGACCTTGTAGGTCATCTAGTCCAACTCCCCACCACCCAAGCAGGAGACCCTACACCATTTCTGACAAATGGCAGTCCAATCTCTTCTTGAAAGTCTCAACTGATGGTG
>BHFT01068040.1:0-19967 GCA_004320025.1 Laticauda laticaudata
TGGTGCAGTGTGACAGGGGCTTAAATACTCTTTTCAATCCCCAGAAGACAGTTAGAAAGATTATGGGGGGAGGGGGGAAATTCATTGTAATTGGAAATTCATTGTAATGTTTTCTTTCTTGTATCATTTATATTGTAACCAGTAAGGATTGTATTTGAGTGGCTGGCCGAGCAAGTTCTGAACATTTTGGACTTCTGTCTTGTGGGAAGGAAAATTGTCCGGCATGTTTGTATTATCTGTATTGTAAAGTGTCTGTATTGTAAAGCATAACCAAACATACACAGAGATACACCTTTCAGCATTAGAAAGGTATTCCCTTCACCTACCTCCACACAAAGCTGCTCCTAGCTTCCTTTTTTAAAGTGTTTTTTATTTATTGTTGGATTTTTTTTTTGTTGCTCTGTGGCACTAAAGCCCTAAGCAGTCATTTCTCCCTACTAATCCCATGGTGGAGAGAGCATCCCTTTCAGGCAATTCCCTCATTTGAAGAGATAGCAGAAAAGAGATCTCCAAACCTAAGTCCTGACTGTGACTCACAAATGATGCTGCCCTATGGCCCAGTAAAGCAGAATATGTTGCACTGGTGGTATCATGAGGAGATGTCCCAGGGCTCATTGTGTGTAATTTTAAAAAATACTAAATAGCTTAGATTGCATACTGGCTAGCCTCAATTTGCCTCAACCCCTGGAAACTAAGAGCTAGGGCAGGGTTAGTAACAATTCCTTGGAAATGGGCAGCCTGTAATTTAAAGGAAAACCATGGCTGTGAAATTTTTTTGGAACTTGTGCTTGCTTGAACTGTTTGGAAGTTCATAGAAAATTATATCAAACATCTGAAAATCATTGGCATGGAAAACTGGATACTGTAAATTTATTTCCAGAACTTTTTTCCCTGGCTGCTAAACCTTCACAGTTGAAAGCTTTTAGGGAGCCACCAAAGGAATCCTTTTCTGTTGCCTCTATCAATGCCTTCCCCTTTGCATCAGAAAAATTAAAAGCACCCATCAAGTCTCCCTGATCTGATCATTTTTTAATATTTTGTCATAATGTGTGTCCAATCCACATATTTTGGCAAAAAGGGGGGATATTGTACAAAGTAAGCTAAAAGCCCCACCCCTGGGAGTCTGACAGCAAATGGGATACATTTCTTACACAGGACCAGGAAACACTAAGGTGGGGCCCAACAGAGAGTGTAAAACCAAGAGATTCTCAGTATCTCTTCTCTTTTTGCCCAGGTGCTCCAAGGCATGTGGTTCTGTCCACAATTAACCATCTTCCCAAACAGCCTCCATATTGCCAGTGTTTTTCCCCACTTGGAACTGAACCCAGAAGGATATTGCTTCCAACACATGCTATGCAAACTAAGACTGAAATGGCCATATTTTAACCTGTAGGCTATCATCATCTATATAGACTCTATATAGACAGAGGGCTCTGCAACCTTTCTTAGATCCTAGGAAGGAGAAGTGAGAAACTGTGGCTAGCAACACTTGCCTATTCAGTCAGTGGAAATGATTGTCCTTGCCACGAATGTTTTAAATGAGGAGCCACTTCTACTTTGTGCCTGTATTGAGTTGTGGTGGGACAGTGGTTAGAATGCACTATTGCAGGCTACATCTGCTGACTGCTGGCTACCAACAGTTTGGCAGTTTAAGTCTCACCAGGCTCAAGATTGACAGCCTTCCATCCTTCGAAGATTGGTAAAATGAGGAACTAGATTATTGAGGGCAAGATGCTGACACTGTAAACCACTTAGAGAGGGCTGTAAAGCCCTGTGAAGCAGTATATAAGTCTATCTTATCTTGCTATCTACAAGAAAACCACCAAGCTTGGAGAGCACCAAGGGCTCCACAGTTCAACCCTGAACTACAAATATTATCTTCTGTTGATATGCAGATGTTCCTCTTTTTCCATGACATGCCTTTCTTCACTTTCTCCTTCTCTCTTTCCCCATCTCTTTCTTCACAGATTATCTCTATATTTACCAAGCCTCTGCAACCATCCTGCAGATATGCCCCTCTGTCTTGTCACATTTTAGACAAGTGTATCAATCTGATATATACTAGTGCTGTGGTCCATAACAGTTCACATCACAAAAACCTACAATGTTCTACAAGAGTAGAGAGGCAGCTGCATTTTCACTCATATCAGTATGCTGATTCTGTAAACCACTTAGAGAGGACTGTAAAGCACTGTGAAGTGGTATATAAGTCTCAGTGCTATTGCTATTGAATGTTTATACCAATTTGAAGGCATTTGATTTGCTTCAGCTGATTAAAGGGATCCATGGATTTGATTCTTGAGAGATGACTTGACTATTGCTATTGCTATTATTGATCTGAATTGGAACCAGGAACCTGATGGTCATACTCAGAGGTTGTATTCAGTTAGTTCTGACAGGTTCTGGAGAATTGGTAGTGGAAATTTTGAGTAGTTCGGAGAACCGGCAAATCCCACCTCTGACTGGCCCCACCCCTATCTATTCTCTGTCTCCCATTGAGTCCCAGCTGATCAGCTGGGTCTTCTTTGTTGCCCTGCACAGGAAAATGGAGCTGGAAAGCAGGTTAGGGGAGTGGGGAGGGAATGGGGATTTTGTTGTTTGCTTCCCCTGCCATATCCACCAAGCCATACCTACTAAGCCGCACCATGCCCACCAAGCCACGTCCACAGAACCAGTAATAAAAAATTCAAATACCACCACTGGTCGTACTATTTATTTTAGAACAATCATCTCCAATTTGCTAGCAAATTTCTGCTTTTCTGCATTTCCTGTGGTGCTGTTCTTTGGATGGAAACTAGGTGGCAGCAGAACCACATTAAGGATGCTTTTGAACACATCCTTCCTGACTCTTCAAACAATTCTGAGAGTCAGGATGACAGCAGAAAATGCTTATCTGCAAAAGCAGCTCACCTTTCCATGAGGAATGCTCATCCTGATTTACAGTCTGTCCTTGCCTACAAATATCTCTATTGTAACTGGCTGGACAAAGTGCCAGGGGCAGGCAAAGCCATTGTAAGTCAGTTTGGCAGGTCAAGAGCAGCTACGCAACACAACCACAATCACTTTGTCAACTTTGGCATCTTGCATCAAGACAAAATAAAATTCTGATGGCTTTCTGAACCAAAGAAAAAGCTGGTTGAAAAGAATCTGTATGGCTCTTGCCTTGGTTACAAGTCATTTTAGTTGTGGGTAAATTCAGTTGCACAATCCTTGAACTGTGAGTTGGGGCCAGAATTTCTGTTGCTAAGAAAGGAAGTTAAGTGACTTGCACCCATTTTATATCATTTTTTCCCCCATGATTGCTAAGTGAATCTGGCTTCCCCCATTAACTTTGGCAGAAACTGCCTGGGATGGTCACAAATGATTATATGACCTTGAGATGCTGTAACTGTCATAAATACATGGATCATGTGACCATGTGAATGTTGCGATGGTCATAAGTGTGAGGATCAGTTTTAAGTCACTTTCTCAGTGCTATTGTAACTTTGAACAGTTGCTAAATGAATGGCTGTAAGTCAAGGACTATCTTAAAACCAAAATGCAGAGGATTTGGTTATGCTTGGTTCTTACATGATCGTTCATTTCAAATACACAATTTGAATGTACCTTTTTCATTATTAATTTTGAAGGCAAATGGAAACCCCTGTATACATTTTTTTACATTAAATGCATATAAATCACATACAATTTGATCTAAACAATCTCATTTATTCAGAAAATGACAGTAATCTATTTTGGATATCCAAACCAATTTGTTCTGAATCTTCAAACTGCATCCATTTCAATTTGATTTAATCTTATCTGGACCATTAACTTCCATTTACACAGACTTGGAAAGCATCCAGAGTGGTCTGAATCGATTTGGAAATTTGAGGTAATGCGCTGGTCTGAATCGAGCAATTGATCTGAATGAATCCCATGCTCCAAATCAGGCTGAAACCAATCAGTTCATTTGGAGTATTAAACATTTGCTTACTTCTTAAAAGATCTTGATGCAACATTTTCCCAAAAAGCAAATTGAGATTTCTGACCCCTTTGGCAGTTTAGCTCCTGCTCATTCTGAATAGACTTCATTTAAAATGATTGCTATCACAGTAATTAATTATAACAGTAATTAATCTGATTTTAATCCTCTTCCTAGTTTTTAAAGAAAACTTTGTAAATGCAAAGAAAACCTCAAGTGTAAGAATAAAGATGAAATATTACAAATAATGGCAGATATTCTTAGAATTAGTGTCTGTAAATGCATTCCAGTGTCAGAATCTTTATACAAGAAAACCTTTTTGCAGATAACAGTAGTCCTAATCAATTAATTGGAGACATTTGACTCGTAAATAGCAGTAATTGCTAAACTGATGTCTTGTGGGAGTGATAAAAGACTTTCCCATTTGGCCATATTCCTTATATAGATCAGTCTTACACACAAGTCATGTGCTCCAAACAGTGGCGGATTAAGGCTCACTGGTGCCCTGAGCACTGATAAATCTTGGTGCCCCTCTCCTTTGTACATACTGTACAAACGAAGCCATATTCTCAACTTTGTGGTGCCCCCTTTGGGCCTGGTGCCCTAAGCACGTGCTTAGTCTGCTTAATGGTTAATACACCATTGGCTCCAGGAACAAAGGGAGTTTAAACTCAACAGATGTGGAAGAAGCCATGTTAAGGAAGATGTACAAAGCTCAGGTCTTGCTTTAGCTGGTTTGATAAAACCATCCCCAAATGATGAGATGGTTAACTCATGAGAAGTTGACTTTTATTTAAGTTCAGACTTACTCTACATTACTTTATTAATTTTGCTTTTCTTCTGAATGTTAAATTAGGATTCATTTCCTCTTCCTCCTCCTCCTTCCCCTCCCCCTCCCATCTGTAAAAGCACTGAACTTACTGATCGAGTATTATGTTGTCACTGCTGAAACTTTGTATGGTTAATGCTGGATTGTATATGGATACAGATTAACAGAGTTGGAAGGGACCTTGTAGGTCACCTAGTCCAACCCTCCACCGAAACAGAAGACCCTGCACCATTTCTGACAGATGGCAGTCCAGTCTATTTTTGAAAGCTTTCCACAACTTTTGAAGGCAAGCTGTTCCAATGCTTGATTGTTCTTACTGTCAGAAAATTTATCTTTATTTCAATGTTGAATATCCCCTTGTTCAGTTTCCATCCATTGTTCCTTGTCTGGCCTTTGGGTGCCTTGGAAAATAACTTAACCCCTTCCTCTCTGTGGCAGTCCCTAAAATATTGGAATACTGCTCTTATTTCTCCCCTGGTCCTTCTCTTCACTAGACGAGATTTTCCCAGTTCCTGCAATCATTCTCAGTCGTGGGCTGCTGCCAGTTTAGACCAGCTTGCCCGTACCAGTTGTTATGACCAGTGGTTGGGCCTATCCACCCGCCCAGGAACTATCCCATGCTATATATCTTACCATTTTGTTTGCGTCCCCACCCTCACAGCCCAGCTGCTTTCTGCACCTTGCCCAATCTACTCACTCTGGCTGCTGCACACAGAAATTCCTCTTGGTTTTGCATCCACACACAAGTGAAGGGGATATGAGCGCACAAGCTCACAGTTTTGGTTCTGCACTAGGCAACCTGTTTCTTAAAGTATGTGCAGTCCACCTTTGTCCATTCTTCATATGTTTTAGTCTCCAGTCCCCTATAGATGTCCAGGCTGGGTGAACCTATAGTTCAACTGGGGTAAGCTATAGGTCAATTTTATTTGCAGATGGGGATTTTTTAGTCCCCAAGACCTCCAGGAGGGATTGGAAAGTATATATTTTGGAAATATTTTAATTGGAATGTCCATGAATCATACTTCATGCCAGAGTTCCCTTCATGAAAGCAGGGGAGATAGAACACTAAGGGTTAAAAATCACATTTTGTTCAAAACAAAATCTAATGAACACAAGAGTTTTTTCTCTACATTTTATAGGAATGCAAAGGAATGAATACAAGTTTCAGGATTTTTTTTTAAATGTACTTGCATGTCTTCAAAACTACAAGTGGTCAAGACCAGTCCTGCCATTAGCACATCAGAGTAGCAAATTGGAGGCATGACCTCCATGAAAACTCCATGACCAAGACTAAGTCCTCTGTTGCACTAAGACACACAGCTCTCCAGATTGGCTGGTTGCCCTTCCTGACCTACCTATCTGCCTGCATTTTTCAGAGCAACAGCTACAGGGTGCCAATTGGCTAACCTCCTAATGGGAGGCCACAAGGCTGCTATTTATGAAAAGGAAGGGTATGGGATTAATAGCGAGGCAGTAAATTTTCTTAGGATGCTTCTCTAGATGCATGATCCATGCTCTACATCAATGGGGATGGAGACCTGATGGGCCTCTGCTATGAACTTTGGGTCTCCTATCTTTTTGATAAGTTCTATAGTGACCTCTGTTGACTTATTAGTTCAGTGGAACATTGCTAGGGATGAGTTGGCTAGCAGGAATCTGCAGTTCTTAGGCAAGTGAGAACTGCTTCATCCTTAAATCCTAGCTGCCTTCTGTGATGTTGAAGAGAATGACCCAGTATCCATTGGCATGGGAAGGCAGAAAGAAAAAAAAACTGGAGTAGAAACTCTGAGATACTCATATATAGATGGGCTCTGACTGCTGATAGACAGACCTTCTGTTGAAGCTGGCTTCTTTCTTGTCTGCCATAAAATATCAACATTAGCTGAGTCATATCCAAAAGTCTCCTACAACTTAATCAATTTCAGAATAAGGAGTTGTGGCTGGAAAGCCTCAGCTGACAGGTGTGATAGGTTGAAGCATGATAGCAATGAAGTTTTTTTTTCTTTCCCAGCTTGACTGTTTTCAGATTTTACACTTATCACTTTTACTTGCATCATATCTCCGTTTAAAAGGAAATAAGGCAGAAAAGAATAAAGGAAGAGATGAGGAATGAAAAAGGAGGCTCTTGAGAAAAACCTTCTCAGGTACACTAAAGAGGTAATTGTCCAATCATGGCCAAGACTGACCCCCTCATTCCTGTGATCTCATCTTGAAAGAGGGGAGAGAATTTAGACCATGTTTCACAAGGCAAGACTTCGCTAGCTCTACTACCAAGAAAGAGAGGAAGAAGGAGGCCACTCGCAGGTTTCTAGCTCTGTGGAAATGTCTTCATCAAACAAATCTGGCAGAATTGTCATGGCTCAAACAAAACTTATCCCATATGCACCACTGATGAGAACAAGGCTTGTTCTGTCCCACTGAAAGAAAAACTTCCCCATAAAACTGTTTGCTCGAAAATGACAGTTTAATCTGCATTCCTGAGCCGTCTCAACCTTCTTCCCCACTCCAGATGTGTGTATGAATAAAGAATAAAAGAATTGGAAGTGATTTTGGAGATCTCCTACATAGTCCAACCCCTGGCTCAGGGTTTCCAGCTACCAGGGACTATGGACATTTCTGGGCATAGTAGTCTCAGCACATCTGGAAAATAAAGGAGAATATTTGCAGCTCAGGATTGAAATAGGGGTTCTTGGTGCTCTGAGATCGGTGGTTTTATTCAGACATTTCATGACTCAAAGGAGTTTACAGTTTGGGTAACAAAATGTCTTCAAGAAAACAACCAGTTGAGAGAACACCAAGGATCCTCACATCTGGAAAATGCCAGCTTCCCCATTTGAAGCAATGAAACAAAGTGATCTTGCTATTCAAGTTCAACTCACATGGCTTTGGATCCTTCCTATGACATCTGCAGTTGCTAGCAAAGGCCTTGAACACAAATGCCAAAAGCCTCCTCCAACAATTGGATAAGCTGAAGTAATTTCAATGGCATGCAGAGCTCTTCACTGAGGCTGTGTCCAATAAGGCAGATTGTCCTGCCTCTTCAGCATATAAATTGCCTAGAATATACAGGTAGTCCTCAACTTACAACAGTTCATTTAGTGACTGTTCAAAGTTACAACAGCACTGAAAAAAGTGACTTAGGAACATTTTTCACAGTTATGACTGTTGCAGCATCCCCATGATCATGTGATCAAAATTCAGATGCTTGGCAACTGACACATATTTATGATGGCTGCTGTGTCCCAAGGTCACGTGATCTCCTTTTGCAACCTTCTTACAAGCAAAGACAATGGGGAAGCCAGATTCATTTAACAACTGGGTTACTAACATCAGCTGTAGAGGTTCACTTAACAACTGTGCCAAGAAAAGTTGTAAAATGGACTAAAACTCACTTAACCAATGTTTAACAACAGAAATTTTGGGCTCAGTTGTGGTCATGAATTGAGGACTATCTGTACTACATTAAGCATTCCTGCCTCCAGATAGACCTATGGCTTATGACCAGTTAAGTGAGTCACATCTGATTTTATGCCCTTACCCTTTCCCTCCCTCCTGTCTCTCCCTTCATAGGAGATCCACTGCCACAGATGATCCGGAGTGCATTTGTGATGCTCCTTTACACACCCTTCAGGAGCTGAGCCAGGCTCCCTCAACCACTGTCCCAAAAGACCCAGCCCCCCCTGCTCCCTCCGCTGACCCCCAATGGAATCTGCAGCCCTGGAGACCCCCCCAGCCCCCCCCCTTCAGACTTAGCCAAGCCCTTTGTGGAGGCAGCCAGGTGGAGCTGGAGGGCCAGAAGGAGCCTGGGGAATAGCCATTGAGCCCTTCCAAGAGCTCCATTCTGCTGGGAGCCTCTTCCTTCCTTCCATCAAGCCTCTCCAAGAAGGTCTCCCGCTGGATCCCTTTTCTCTCCGATGGGGGCAGGGAGATATTCTTGCTGGGGGTATATGCCACCTGTAAAACATCTTATACAAATTCTCTTTATATGCTGTTGATATTGTTAATTTATAGTTTCTAGTCCATAATTTCTGCCATTTTTCTAGATCTATCCCATATCCAAATTTTTTCCCCCAAGCAATCATCTTTTCTTTAAGTTGTTCTTCTAATTTCACTCCTAGTAAATAACCAGATAATTTTTTAATTAGCCTCTCCTCCGTACCTGTTAAGATTTTATCTAATTCAGTAAGCTCTTTGTAAAACCCTTCTGTCTTACTATCTTCATCATATCTAGAATGTATTTGCACATTCTAGTGTTAACAATCTGGTATTGTAACAATCCCTACAAAACCCCTGGGATACAGCCAAAGCATTTATGAGAGGGGCGGCAATAAATTACATGGTGAATAAGAATAAGAAATTACAATGAAAAGCATTATAAATGAAATACAGAAACTTGGAGATGAAGCTACAAGAAGAACCAGACAGAAAGAGACAAAACTACAAATTGACTTAATAAAACATGAAATAAATTTGCTGAAAATAGAAGACCTAGCCCCCCAAAATTGAAAAGAATAAAACAAAATGTATTTGAGAATGCTAATAAACCAGGAAGATGGCTAGCCTGTAAATTGAAAAAAAACAAGCAGAAAAAAGATGGATCACTAAACTACAAAATGAACAGGGAGAAATATGCTACCAAGAAGAAATGAACAGAAATATAGTTCAAAAATTTTATGAGGATCTATATAAAGAAGAAGAACACATAATAGAAGAAAAAGGGATAAATTATTTAAAGAAAGCTGACCTTCCGAGAATATCAGAAGAAGAAAAATGTTTACTGAATGAAAGAATAAATCTTGAAGAAGGGGCAATAAACAAACAAAAAAATAATGAAGTAGCAGGCCCAGATGCACTTCCTGCTGAACTATATAAAACTCAACAAGAATTATTGAGCAACAGATTACTCAAATTATACAACAAAGTTTTGTCAAGGCAAAAATCCTGCAGTCATGGAAGGAAGCAACAATTACAATTATCCCAAAAGAAAAAAAATGACTAAACAAACAGAGAAAACTACAGGTCAATATCTCTATTAAATGTGGACTATGAAATTTTTGTAACCATAATAGCTGAAAGATTCAAAAAAATATTAAACAAATTTATACAAACAGATCAAAATGGTTTCCTCCCACACAGGCATCTTAGAAATAATATTAGGAAATTCTAGATATCATAGAGTATTATGAAGATCATAGTGGAGAACTATTATTCTTGGACGCTAAAAAGGCTTTTGATAATATAAAATGGAATTTCATTCTACAACAAATTAAGTACATGGATTTTGGGCAAAAATTTTGAAATGTAGTATCAGCAATATATAACAAACAAGAAGCCAGGATACTGATAAATGATCATACAACAAATAAATTTGAGATACAAAAAGGAATGAGACAGGGTTACAAAAAGGGATGTCCATTATCACCATTATTTATTTTGACATTAGAGGTATTAACAAGAATAATCAGGAAAGAACCGGAAATAAAAGGATTAAAAATAAATATAAATTACAAGCCTTTGCTGATGATTTGGTTTTTATTTTAGAAGATCCACAACATTCGGGACCAAAACTTATAGAGCAATTAGAGGAATTTGGAGAAGTCGCAGGGCTAAAAATCAATAAGGAAAAAACTAAAATACTTACAAAAAATATGACAAATACACAAAAGGAAAACTTAACTAGGATAATGGACATCCAGATGATAAACAAAGTTAAATATTTGGGAATTGTAAATTTGGCAAAATGTACAACTCTTATACCCCACTAATTAAAATGTATGGAATAAATGTATGGACTAAAACTAAATGACAAATTTATGTTGAAACAAATTTATGTTTATGTCTATCTACATTAGAAGTGTTAATGTACCCACACTTATTACGTCAAGGGCAGGTCATCACATATGAGGATATCCTAGATGAGAAGGGAGAGTTAAAAACAAGACAGGAGTTGAAAGATTTGGGATTTGGGATAGAGTGGTGGGCCTACTTGCAATTACAATCAAGGTATAGGAAAGATATGAAAGAATGGGGTATTAGTAGTTGGAAAACAGAATTAGATAAAGTATAAGGAACAGATGAAAAACTGATTTAAAACAATTATAAAGTATTATTAGAATGTAAATTGGAAGAGGAAAAGATAAAAGAAATTATGTTGGCCTGGATGAAAGATTTTGGATGTGGTATAAATTTGGATGATTTGGGAGGGATTTTACTGTTAGGGAGGGGAGTTGCAGCTCCCTTCAACCCTCCAGGCAATTTCCCCCTTCTTCACCACCCCACCAGGGTGGCTCCAGTCCTGATCGGGACCCTCCAGCAAGTGAGTTCGGGCGAAACTGCTCACAATCACAGATTCACACTGACTCAGACAAGGAACAAACCGGAAGTCTCATCCAGTATTTCTCAGAATGATCTATTCTTTCACCCATATCAATGTAACTGCCTAGTAGTATAATTCCCAATTGGGTAGTCCAAAATCTCTTCTCATTCTAGCATCCTGTAACAATTTTAATTTAATTCTTGTCTTCTTTCCCTGCCATATATATTTCAACATTATTTGAAGTCCTCAAAATATTATTTCCCAAGTTTAATTGGAATTGTCTGAAACAAATATAATATCCTCGGTGGTATATTCATTTTGATTGTAGATGTTCTTCCTATTATAGATAATTGTAGATTTTTCTAGATCTGTCATAATCTATTGTTTTAATTATCATCCTTTAGTGTTCCACATCTTGCTGTCAGCTGTATTCCCAAGTATTTCACTTTGTTTGTGATCTGGATATTCAATCTGTCTGTCAGTTCTTTCCTTTGTTTTTCCATCATATTCTTCATTAAAATCTTAGTTTTATCTTTATTTATTTTTAATCCTGCTGCCTGTCCATATTCTTCATTTTTTTCTATCAATTTAGACGCTGTTTCCAATGGTTCTTCTAATATAAAGACCAGATCATCTGCAAATGCTTGTAATTTATATTCCTCCTTTTTTATTTTCATTCCCTTTATTTCTTTGTTTTTCCTCATATTTCTGTTTAATATTTCCAAAGTCAATACAAACAACAATGGCGACAGAGGGCATCCTTGTCTGGTTCCTTTTTTAATATTAATATTATCTGTGAAATCTCCATTTATCATTACTCTTGCAGACTGTTTATGATATATTGCCTCAATTGCCGTAATAAATCTTTCTCCAAAACCCGTCTCTTCCATTTGCAATAATAATAAAATTGCCAATTTACATTATTGAAGGCTTTTTGCACATCTAAGAACACCAAGGCCATTTGCTTCTCTGGATGTGTTTCATAATATTCCAATGTATACAAGATTATTCTCATGTTATCTTTTATTTGCCTCTTAGGCAGAAATCCATTTTGATCAGTATGTATAAATGATTCAAATATATTTTATTTTATTTGTTTCTTTAGTATCTAAAAAAATTAAATGGTATGCGAAAAAAATAAAATAGTATGCTAAAAAAATAAAAAAAAAACAAGGCAGGCAACTTCTCATTACATTGTTGTTGTTATACATTATCTATTTCTGCTTAAATCAATATCTATCTATCTATCTGTCTGTCTGTCTGTCCGTCCATCCATCCATCCATCCATCCATCCATCCATCCATTTTTAAATTTCATTTTCATCTATGGGGATCTCTTTGTTTTTCCACTGTTATGCAAACATAATTTCAGCCGCTGTTAACATATGTAACATTAAATATGTATTGTACTCCCTTTATTTATGTGCGTACCAACAAAAATATTTCTGTTTTAAAATTTAAATCTATATGTTGCTTTACCATTTTTGCTAATCTTGAATAGCTACACAAGCAGAACCCAATACTGAATTCTTATATTCCAGTTTTTTAAACTGAGGAATACATTTCAGAAAAAGAATTCCGTATTGCTCTGTGAATGTGCCTATCCATTCCATTCTTAATCTAACTTCTGAAATGATTTTGTACTATTATCTTTTTTTGATACTATATATATCTGCATAAGGCTGTAAAAAGCTTCAGTATATTTTTAAGCTGCATTTTAAAAAGTTTAGGTGACCAAATATGGCTTCCCCTGGCTTTTCTCTCTCTGCTATAGAGAGAGCATTCCATTAGGGACTGTTGGTCCAGGTAAGCAGTCTTGGCTAAGAAAGATTTTTGTGCCACTACTGGCACAAAATAACAAACTCCCTTGGTTTGTTAATAGTATTTCCATTTTAAGTGTTTCTTTTTCAATTTATGAATTGTAATTATGAAAATATCAGCCATTATTTTATATACACAGTGCAACATCTTTTTTATAGACTGCCATTTTCAAATCCACTTTCAGTTCCATCTCAGTCTTGTCTGGTGAAATCTGTTCCTCTTCCATAACATCTTTTAAACACTAACTAACTAAAGTGTCAGGGACTCTAAAAAGTAACTGAATATTACTGATCTCTGCCCATCGCCTGCTTTCTTCACTTGTCTTCACCACTCAACTTACAACAACAATTGAGTCCAAAGCGCTACATTGTTGAATTATTTTTGCAGCATATTACCAAGATGAAAAGGGTTTGTCTGCTTTCTTCAGCAAGAAAAAGGCTAGTCCATGTGGCTTCCTGCCTCATGCTCACAACAGATGCTTCCTTGTCAGGTTGGGGGGCTCACCTGGATTCTCACTGGGCCCAGGGCTTATGGTCTGCAGAGGAACAGATTCATAGCATCAATTGGTTAGAACTCAGAGTGGTCCACCTGTCCCTTCGTAAGTTTTTGTATCTAGTCTCTGGTTCAGATATTCTTGTCATGAATGACAATGTTGCCACCAAAGCCTGTATCAACAGGCAGGGGGGCACCAAGTCCTTATCTCTTATGACAGAAGCAGAGACCCTGGGCAGATGGGCTGAGTGGCATCTTTTGTCGATTTGAGCTGAACATATTTCTGGCTTGGATAATGTCCAAGCAGACTGGCTCAGCAGGGCCACCATTGATCACACTTAATTGAGTTTGCATCCTTCACTTTTTCATCAAATTACACAGAGATTTGGATTGCCAGTCGTAAATTTGTTTTGCCACTCCTCTTAATGACCAACTGCCTAGGTTTTTCACTAGATATTTCACTCAGGGGGGCAGAAGGTACCAATGCCCTGCGTTGGAGATGGCCTCCTGGTTTGTTGTACGCCTTCCCTCCATTACCTCTTTTCTTGACTGTGATTCGAAAGCTTTTGTTGGAAAAAGCTGAAATTATTCTAGTGGCTCCTTATTGCCTTGATGGCCTTGGTTTGTGGATTTGATGGGTCTTTCAGTGGCCCACCCTTGGCAGATTCCTGAAGAGGATGTCTCTCTTCTTCAGGGTCCCTGATTCATCAGTGGCTACATCTGGCAATTTGGCAATTGAGTGGGACATCTTAAAAAGTGCCCACCTCTGCAACAACGTGATAAAAACCGTTCAGGTCTCCAGAAGACCCTCAACCATTTGTATTTATGAGGCTACATGGAAATCCTTCTCTGCTTGGTGCACCAAGTCAAACATTTCACCTCTACAGGCTTTGGCGGCCACAGTTTTGGAATTTCTACAGGCAGGCCTGGATAAGGGTCTTTCTCCCAACACTCTTCATAGGAAGGTGATGGCTATCTCATTGGTGTTGTCTTGTGGGAAGTTGGAGTCTTTGTCTCAGCATCCTACTGTTTATAGGTTCCCCAGAAGAGTGACCAACCTTTGTCCTCCTATGGTACATAAGTACCCTACTTGGGATTTGACCAAGGTCTTGCACCCCGTTATAAAGCCTCCCTTTGAGCCACTCCAACAGTCTAGCCTGCTCCTTCTTACACTAAAAGTGGCATTCTTGGTGGCAGTTACTTCAGTGAAGAGAGTTTCTGAGTTGGTCGCCGTCTCAGTTTGTCCTGACTTTTGTGTTTTCCACCCCCACCAAGTGGTTTTGCGATTGGATCTGGCCTTTATTCCTAAGATCAAAACCTCTTTTCACAGAGCTCAGGAACTGGATTCCACAGGATGGAATCTCACTTTTGTTCCTTCCAACCTTTGACATTGGGGGGTAAAGTGACTCCATCCACAGTGAGTAGGTGGATCAAAGCATGCATAGCTAGAGCTGATTCCACTAGGTCCGTCCCAGTGCCCAGGGGCATCACGGCACAGTCCACTCACAGTGCTGCAACTACGACGGCTTGGGTTATGCAAGCTTCGGTGGAAGAGATCTGCAGAATAGTCATGTGGACATCACTGTTGCCGTTCATCCGCCATTACCATCTGGACACCTTCACTTCAGTGGATGCGGTGTTTGGAAGACGGGTCCTGCAACAGGCCATTTTGGACCATGGCAGCCAGGACTATTCTTGACCCTCCGAGGACACCCCTGTTTTGGTATGTCCCATCCTGACCTGTCATAGCCTTACAAGGGAGAACGAGTATTGTTTACCTGAATGCCAGTTCTCCTTGTTAGGCAAGACAAGTCAGCCCCACTCTTTGGGGAATTGTCCGTCTTGGGGACCTCTGGGGGGGTTCCCGATAATGCTCTTGTTTGTTTTTCCATTTCTTAGAGACAATCCAGTCTGTTGCAATGACTTCACAGAAACTAGGAGGAGTTACCCAGAGTGGGCAGAGCTAGGCTAATAAGCCTTTTACACAGACTCAGTCCTTAGCAGCCAGAGAAGACTAACACCCATCCTGTCCTGTCTTTCCTAACAAGTAGAACTGGTGTTCAGATAAACAATGTCCATTTGCTCCCAGGATGCTACTCTACATTTACCTGATAGCCAGACCAGCCTCGTGGGGACTCCTGGGAGGGGCAGGTTGGGGTGGGCGGGGCCAGCTGGTCTTCAGAACTACCAGTTTGCTGAACTGGATTAACATTCCGTTCTTGTGAACTGGCCAAACTGGTAGAATCCCACCCCTGCGCTTACTGCAACATGAGCAAGACAGTGTTCACTCAATATGACATCTCTCAAATTATGTACAATAACTATTCACACTTATTCCATTAATATATAACACAAAGTTTCATCTAATTATATATTACAAACATAGCTGTATGTAATGTTGCTAATTTCTGTCATACCTTTTTATTTGACTTCGTTTTGTTCCTTTCATGTCTATCTTCCAACCAACTGTACCAAAAATCCCAGATCTCATTGCACTCTGACTCCTCTTCCATTGACAATCTGTCTATTTCTGCACATTTCAAACTTTTCTTTATAATCATGAAGCCGGGAGGAGTATTTTCTCATTTCCAATTTTAGGCAAAGGCAAACCTTGCCAGTGATAAAACTTTTATATAAATTCTCCTTATAAATTGCTGGTAGAGTTAATTTATAATTTATTTTCCATAGGTTTTCCCATTCTTCCAAATTAATACTATATCCAAAGTTTTTGGACCACGTTATCATTGTTTCCTTCACAGTTTCTTCTTCCAATTTATATCTCAACAAATATTTATACATCTTGATAATCATTTTTCTCTCTGGCCCCTGTAACATTTTGTCCAATTCTTGTTGGTCCAAATATATTCCATATTCTTCTATGTCTTTCTTATATCTAGTTTGTATCTGTAAACAGGGGTGGCATTCAAATTTATTAACAACCGGTTCTGTGGGTGTGGCTTGGTGGTCCTGTGACTAGGTGGGCATGGCTTGAATGTAAATATTATAAATATTTCTGTAAATATTGATTTTTTTAATAAAAAAGAGCAACTTTTACCCAAAAGCAGGCAAAGCAGGCAGGCAGACTGAGTTGCTCACAGAATCACAGATTCACTTAGAGATCTATCTATCTCCAATCAGCTGCCTGAATCTGATTCTGCACTGAAAAGTAGAAGCTTCAGTCCTAAAGAAGATTTGGCATTGCTTTCAGATTATCTAGAAAGCAAGAACTCCAAGGATTTCCTGCTTTCTAGTTAATCTAAATCTCCCAGCAGAGCAGAGCAGCTGATGGTCAGGGAAAAAAAAGGAAAAATAGCAACTTACCAAACCAGGCAAGTTGGATGGCTTGCATGCCAGATAAGGAGTGAATAGGTGAGGAAGTGAGGGGGCCAGCCAGTTCTCCAAACTACGTGTATGTGCAGCATTTGCAAGAAATCAGCTGTGCTACCTGGACAAGCACTGTGCTCGGATGCCCAGCTTTTGAACAATCCTCTTGTTTCCTGCTTTTTCAACCTCAGCTGTGCCGTGCAAAACAGCTGAGAAGGGAAAAACAGGAAATAAAGGACAGCCTAGAGCCTGGGTAGGCAGGTGGGCCAAACACCAAACCAGATCGGTGTCAGCTGCTCTTCGCAGCTACAGGTTCTATTGAACCAGACTGAACTAG
Organism: Laticauda laticaudata; assembly: GCA_004320025.1. Classification (NCBI taxonomy): domain Eukaryota; kingdom Metazoa; phylum Chordata; class Lepidosauria; order Squamata; family Elapidae; genus Laticauda; species Laticauda laticaudata. The sequence goes on from BHFT01068040.1 coordinate 17,083, forward strand.
TAGCATCTCTGTCTGTAAGTATGGCCACCAATCTATTTGTATTCCTTGTGATACAAGTTCCTGCTGAAATTTTAATTTCCCTTGTTCATCTAATAGCTCTTTATAGCTCACTGTCTTATTCAAATCTAAAACATTTGGATATACCATAGCTTCCATGGTTGACATCCAGATTGGGATCTTTGTATAATGGTTTTGTTTTAGTTTTTCACAAACCCCTAGTAATGTATCTTTAATTTGATGCCTTATTCATTTGATGTCATATTCTTTGTTAATATCTTTGGTTTTTCTTTATTTATTTTTAGTCCTGCCACTCTGCCAAATTCTTCAATTTCCTGTAGCAATATATGTCCTATTTCCAGAGGGTCTTCTATGATGAATGCCATGCCATTGGCAAATCCTTGTGTTTTATATTCTTTTGTTCTAGTTCTCAGACCTTTTAGTTCTTGATTATTTCTAAACTGTGTTAATAGAACCTCTATTGCAATAATAAATAGTAATGGTGATAGTGGGCACCCCATCTTACTCTTTTTGATATATTAAATTTCTCCATTAGTTCACCATTCAAAATTATATTCACTGTTTGAGTGGTGTATATGGATTTGATCATATCTAAAAAAAATTCTCCAAAATTCATTAGATATAATTGATTAATAAAGAATTTCCAGTTCAAATTGTTGAAGGCTTTTTGTGCATCCATAAACATTAACACCAATTGCTTGTCTGGGTGTGCCTCATAATACTCTAATACATTCATTGTTAGTCTGGTGTTATTTCTTAAATGTCTCTGTTGTATGAATCCATTTTGGTCGGAGTGGGTATATTCATGTAAAATTTTCTTAACCCTCTCTGCAATTATTGTAACGAATATTTTGTAATCCACATTAAGTAATGAAATCAGTCTGTAGTTTTGTATCTGTTGGTCATTGGTTTTCTCTTTAAAATAAGGGTAATACAGGCTTCTGTCTATGAATTTGGGAATGTTGCTTGTTCTAATGTTTCATTGTACAGTGAAAGGCTTTCTTGATTTACCCGTAGCTTTGATAAAGCTGGGTAGAGTACATATTTTTCTGGCATGTCATATTTCCATAAAACAGGTTAACCCCTGAGGCAATTCCATGGTTAAAGGTAATACAACTACTTTCCATTGAAGCATCTTACCACCCCCCTCCCTCCAGCCCTCATGGCTGACATTTTTCTTCTAATCTGATAGTCTCTGGAGTCCCTCTCATCCTTCAGAGACTTGTACAAGTGGGATGTCACCACCAACAACCTGCATTTGTTTTCTTTTCATTTCCTTTTAGTGTCCCCCTGTCAAGTTAGGTTTGACTGAAAATAATAATAAAAAAACAACCCTGAGTTAATGTTATCTTGCATCCCAATGTCACTACTCAAGGTTTTTTACTGCATCAATTAAGTCTCCAATTTCAACCTAGCTTTTCATTTCATGTTTTTTTTATCCCTAAAGCAAGAGCCATAACTCAGAGCTTTTAATTCCCTGGATAATCTTTTCTTTTTCTTTCGCTCAGTGGAAGACAATAATTTCTTTCTTTTCTTCCCTCTGTTTTATTTTTGGAGGACAATTGGTTGAACAGGAACACTAAATCTGTATAATAAAAAATGCTGCATAAGTAGCAAACTTCTGATAGGCACCTAAAAAAGGCTGATTACCACATACACAAACTTGCTACTCCTATTTTTTTCCCTTCAATTTTATGATATTTTTCTGAATGTATTGGCTCCCTACCAAACTTATTTTTACTAATGAGTTGTAATAAAAATTAATTCCAACCCAATTTTCTCTGCACATACTTTCCATTCTCAGGAAAGTCTAAGACAGGAAAAAGAACAGCTGCAATAAAGGTCCTGCTAAAATTTGTCTTTCCATTAAGGAGAAAACAAACTGTTGTCATGGCTGAAGATTTGCAATTATATTTTGGAAGCTTGAAAAGATGGATAACACTGATAGAAAAGAATATATGTAGCTCGGGGTGAACTGTGGGGTCCTGGGTGAGTTTGGTGGTTTTCTTACAGATGTTTCATTACCACACTATGCAATGTTAATAGTGCACTCCAGTAGTGGGATTCAAAAATTTTACTACTGGTTCCGTGGGCATGGCTTATTTGGTGGGCATGACTTGGTGGTCATGTGACTGGGTGGGCATGGCCAACTCAACATCACTCATGTCAAGGGGCGTTTCACCCAGTCCCTCCTCTCCCAGCCACTCCTTGTCTCCAACCTTGGCAACTTTAAGACTTGTGGACTTCAACTCCCAAAATTCTGGGAGGAATTCTGGGAGTTGAAGTCCAGAAGTCTTAAAGTTGCTAAGACCCCTGGCATCGGGTCCCCTCCAAGGATTATTCTGATACCTCTGCCTAGCCCTCCACTCAGACTTGGCATCCTCAGTTTTCCTTCCTGAGCAGAGGGTTGGACTGGAAAACCTCCAAAGTTCCTTTCAACTCTGTTACTCTGTTATTCCTAAATTAAGCTAAGACCCTCGTTGGCACCCTATCTCTTTTACTTCCTCTGGTCTAATGGATTAATAAGATTTTTGGAAACCTTCAGTTGAAAGTTCTTTATGTCTCCTTATCCTTAAGATCCAATTTCATTTGGAATTTAATCCCAAGTTGATTGGCCTTTTAGCATTTTTCTTGACACTTCTCCAAAATGCACCCCCAAGAAGCAACATCACACACACACACACACACACACACACACACACACACCAGAGGTTGGGATGGATATCTCTCTCCCTCCCTCTCTGCTTTAGGCTTAGAAAGTCTGGCAGTGCTGCTCCGCATTTGGCAATGCTTAAAGCCCCTGTCCCACTGCACCAACGGATGCAAAGAGGATGTAAAACGTTAAAAAATGTTGGAAAACGCTATGC
>BHFT01068041.1:0-11749 GCA_004320025.1 Laticauda laticaudata
ATGTTACAAATGCCTGAATGATACATAGTTGCAATGATACACAGTTGCAAACATATGAATGATACATAGTTACTACAAATAATGTGTTCCTATAGTTCAGAAGATATGGCTGATGGGCTCAGCAGAACATGTGGCTATGCCCTAAGAACTTTTCCAGAATCCTAGATGTGTGGAGGGTGTGATCACCCTAGAGATCAGGGTGTCTAAACTTGACAACTTTAAGACTTGGGTACTTCAGCTACCAGAATTCTCCAACAAGAATAGCTGGCTAGGGAATTTTGGGAGCTGAAGCCCACAGGTATTAAAATTACCAAGGTTAGACAGCCCCACTGTTGATGAAAACATAGGTAGAGAAATTTTGTCTGGAGGATGTGGTTGAATAATAACTGATAGAGGAAGAGTTAAACATTCACTTTATATTTCTCCTCAGATGAAAATCCCCTCCCAGAAGAGAAAGAAGGAAATTGCCCAAATCAGTTGGAAAAGTTGCTTTTGCAGTCTTCCTTCAGGTGTGACCAATTTACCTCAGAGTAAGAAGCTTGATTGAACTTAATGGGATTTACTTTTGAGTAGACATGCATAAGACTGCATTGCTAGTTCAGTTTCAGGCCACTTTCATTCATAGCCATTGTTCCAATTGTTTCAGCTCAACAATTTGTCAACTTTTCAAGATTGTGTGATTTTGAGTTTGGTTTTAATTTAACAAGAACCAACCTGTTGATGTCCATATTATGTTCTTAATAATGTTTTCAGGCTCACTTAACTAAAGAAATAAAGGTTTTAAAGCATACATATATTGATTTTGGGAGGAGATAGTTCAGTAAACAAACAACACCTATGTCAACAATCAAATTGAGATGATTAAAAAATAAAGCCACATATTAAATAAAGGTAGCTGTTTCTTTAGGTTCATTTCTTTTCTACCTGACTTTGTGATATTTATAAGAACTACTCATTAAAACACCCCAAAAAGGAGGAAAAATAATCCAAAACTATACAAGTTGGGGAAGTGAAATGATACCCTTAGGCTGACACAGCCTTCTATATACCATGAGCTATCATATTGAGAATGCAACAATATGAATGACAAGGAGATGGCAGGAAAGAGGCTATCATAAAGGCTATAATAAATATCCTGGCATTTCATAGTCATTTAGATTTTTGAAGTCCAGATGTGATAGTCCCAGGGTTTCAAGGATGGGTGGAAGGTGAATTCCCATTCCCCCAAAACTATTCTATACCTTCTCCAAACCCATAACACTGGTAGATGATCCAAGTGTATTGGTATGTGCGACTGGAAAAAGGTGGATTTTAGAAAGGTATCTTCCTATCTCTTCTGCTTATGAAAATTAAGTCTAACCCAGTGGTGGTATTCTTCCAGTTTGGACCGGTTCTGCCAAGCCTGTAGTGGTGGTGAGCAATGGAGACCAAACTGGTTCTCACCACTGCTCTGCTGTTGGGCCCATCCACCTGGGCTCCTAGATTCACCTTTATCCTTTGAATTTGAAGCGCAACTGCTTTGCACGACACAGCAGAGTGTCATGCAGCAGCTGCTGAAGTGACTGGGAGAGTGCAAGCTTTCATGAGGTCAGTTAGAATGCCTCTCCACCTGCACAAATGCCCCTGCGCCTGTGCAAAGTGTACATTTGGCATGCTCATGCAAGCAAAGTGTGTGCACATGCACAAAGTGTGCCCACCAAGCTACACCCACCGAACCAGTGGTAAAAATATTTGAATCTCACCACTGATCTAATCTAAAACAAGGAAAAGGAACATGTTTATGATCTGATCATATTAGATGCAGTAATAATTAAAAGAATGACAAAAGTCACAAAACCTTGTAATTATTGCTTAGCAGTTTCTCCATTGCTTCTTGAGATTTCTTTTTAAACACAGATTTTTTTTTAAATTGAAGATCCTGAAAGCAGCTTCTGAATAGTATAATAGATGCACTTCCTTATATAACAGGGGTGTTAAACTCAAGTCCTGAGGGCCAGTTCTGGCCCATAGAGTGCTTAGATCTGGCCCATGGGCCCACTCAGGAAATAGTGAAGGACTAGCCTGTGGTGCCTATGCCAGCAAAAACAGACCTCGAGGCACCACACGCTCCATTTTCACTGGCAGAGGGTTGAAGGAGGCCATCCCAGCTGAAAATGGAGCTTGGAAGTCCATTTTTGTTGACAAGGCACCAGTGGTCCCTGACACGAGTGATGTCAAGCTGGCCACACCCTGGCCATGCCCACCCCAGCCCCCTGAGGTCAAACACAACCTGATGCAGCCCTCAGTCGAGTCTGACACCTCTGATGTATATGCAATAAAATTCAAGTGGGAATCTATAGAACTACCTGAATGTTATTCCTTACAAACCAAGTGTGTAAGTAGTTGGGACTTTAGCTCCATTGTGCAATTCTCTGTTTATAGAAGTGTGGGGTTTTTCAATAATAATAAATATCAACTTCAAATATTTTCCACCAAGGAAAGTTCCTTTTAAAAATCAACATTGGTCTATAATATGCTATCCCACCCAAAACACTCCCTCCACTGTGAAATTTATGAGCCTGTAAATCATAATAATTGAAATAATGCCCGAGGCTCTTTAAATCAATCCAGCAAAAACCTACAAAAGTAAACAAAACAATGTAATACACTTTGCAGCAATTGGAACAGCTGGGGACACTCAGTGGGAAGCTGTGGGCAATCATATAACTTCCATCATTGCAGACAAGCCAGTACATGACAGGACTGTCAAAGGCATCACGATAATTGCCATAGGCAGTAAGAGCTGACAGTAGTTGTCAGAGATTTGGAAACAATAGAGAGGTTGCTGCATGGGCTAGTGGCTCTTTTTGACGATATATGCAGCAAGATCTTTCTTACTTAAGGATCCTAAGGTAGGGACAGGGAGACCCAAAGAAATTAGTTCTGGCCTACTTTAAGCTTGCTTGCTTATGGACCTTGTTCTTGCTTATTTTTTTAGATCCTTGTTTAGATATTCTGTGACAAAAATATAAATCTTGATGGTAATGGGCATGTTCTGCAGGGCTTCAAAGAAAACTACCATAATTTAGCCTTGTATTTTTTGCATTCCCAAGTTTATGTTGACTGGTTTATTGATGAGTGATTATATGCCACTAAATCGTTTTTGATTTCTAGTGACCACATAAGCAGAACTTCTCTATGAAGATATATCCCTAACCTGCTCTTTCAAGTCTCTCAATAATCAGTGCAATCACCACCATTGTAAATGAGTCCATTCATCTTATTATTGACCATCTTCTTCTTCTCTTTCCTTCCACCTTACTTAGCATTAGAGCCTTTTCCAGAGAGTTGGGTCTTCACATAATGTGCCCAAAGTTGGATCATTCCATATAAAATAAAATCAATTAATTGCAGCCATAAGGCTGGATATGGTAAAATATACAATAGTAGAATTGTTACATACATCTCCTTATGTAAAACAGAAAAAACAATAAATAAAATAGGATCTAAAAATAAAGAATCATATATCATAAAATAAAATAGCATAGTAAAAAGTGGTGAATATTCAAACTTAATTAATGGTGCGGCATATAGACCAGTGGTTCTCAATTCTTTCTTCACCATGGACCTCCTTTAAATACCTTTTGTGGCCATGGACTATGTTCATGGACCAACAAACTCAAGATTTAAATCATAACATTTCTTCAAACCTTCTCAGATCTTCTGTGATGACATCACACCTCTCCCCCAGAGGTCCACGGACCAAAGGCTGAAAACCACTGGTACAGACGGTAGCATTTCCTTTCATCTTTGGACAGCTTTATGTTCAGTGCTAAAATAGGGAGCAACATTTGTAGGGGGTATGCATTAGCGCACCAACGTGCCTATCGTCCCTGACCTATTGTTTATATATATATAATATAATATATGTATATAATTATATAATATAGTGATATAATTGTTTTCTGAGGTTTTTCGCGAGTGAATTTGTATGTGGATCCTGGTTTATTCGGTTTTCTCCCGCGTAGAATTGGAGAGTATCTAGGCAAACGTTTCGATAAGGTCTGCATTCATCAGTCTTCAGGCTCTGTTTCTCTACTCTGTGCTTCTCAGATAATGTGAGTCTTGCAGCTGCTGTCTCCTTTTAGACTGCTAGTGGGGGTGGGTGACTTGATTGGTGTGGGGGGGGGGTTTTGGGGCCCCCGTGGTTTTTTTTGTTTCCCTGATTGCGTATAAGGGGGGTGGCTGTGTCTGACATTGGCTGGGGTTGTGTTCTGCTTAGGTGGGGGCCTGGCTGTGGCTCAGGTTAGTCTTAGTTGCTGGTAATTTGAGCTGGTGAGCGTGATCTTGTTGTTTTGGTCTTCGTGTTCGTGGTCGTGCCACATCTTCATGGTGGGTGTCAGTTTGCTTCTTGTATGCTGGTCAGCAGGGGTTTGAAGTGGGTAGCTGGTGCAGCTGCGAGTATGGCTCTGTGGTTTGTGGTCGTGTCTCCTCTCTGTGTGGGTGGTGAGTCTTATGTTTCTGTAGCCAAGACACTTCATCTTCCCAGTAACAAATGCCTGTAGGGCCGAGTGAACAACTACTTAAAAACTCGGAACTGACATCACTCTTCAACTAAGTGTACTGTAATCAGCCAATCGGATTCCCAAAAAGAAGATTAACCCACCTATCCAAGAAAGAAAGCCCCAAATCAAAGCCAGAGATCAGGAGAACAAAGAGAATGGCAAAGCCCTCCTTCTCCATTATATAATTAAGGCACTACAGACAAATCAGCAGATCCTCTCAAACAAAACATTAAAACAGCATTCTGCACAGAACAGAAAAATATCCCCATCCTATAGAAACCCAAAAGACAAATCGAGTTAGAACACAAGGAGTAAGCGAATCCGTTGCACTGCCTGCACCACTACTACATAGGAAAGACTAACAAAGAATTAAGTGCAGACGCATTGAAGAACAGCTAAAATACTCATCAAAAGAAAACTGGACCTCTTCCCTGTGCCAACACCTCAGCCACAGGCATGAAATTGACTTTAAATACCAGAACCATCGCCCAAACTCTGAACACTTCAACAACAGAAATACTATCAGAGAAGCGCATAGAGATAGAAAAAACGCCCACCACAGCATGAAAGCATAAACGAGATGATACTCCGCGTCCTACCACCTTGTTGGAACGCTGCCCTCATTGAATAAACGAGTACCTAAACATTGAAGAATGAACACCAACGACCACACCCACAAGTGCCCATCACAGTATGCTACTTCACCGACTACTTTCCAGCGCAAGATAAAAAGACTCACCACCCCACACAGAAGAGGAGACACGACCACACAAGCGCAGAAGCCATGACTGCACTGCACCACACCTTCACTCAGAACCCCCTCCTGACCCATTACAAGAACAAACTGACACCCACACTCATTGAATAAGTGCACGCCCCACACGACATGAAGCCAAACAACAAGATCACAGTCACCAGCCAAGATCCCCCATGCAACTAAACTAACTCCTGGAGCACAGCCAGGCCCCTCACCTTAAGCAGGATACACACCTCCCAGTCCAATCAGGAACAAGCAAGCCCCCCTAGCAATCAGAATAACAGCAGCCAAACCCCACTGCCAATCAAGGTTCACACCCCCACTAGCAGTTAAAAAGGGAAGAAGCAGCTGCAAAGCTCACATTACCTCTGAGAAGCACATAGGCTGAAGAAACTAAGCGCTGAAGATGATGAATGGAGACTTCTAATCGAAATCGTTGCTAGATACTTCCAATTCTACGCGGTGAGAAAACTTCCGAATACCCAGAGGATTCTCATATATATATGTATATATATATAATATTGATTTTTCTTATATGTATCCATGTATTCATAACTATGTTTTTACTTGTACCTATTATCTTGTAAGCAATTGACAAATAAATAAATAAATAAATTTAAGTTCAGATTTGGCTCTGCATTTTCTTTTCCCAATCCAACTTTGCAAATTGTTCTATGGAAGTCTAAGATCTGTTTTACCTTCTTGCTGGCTGACCAGGCATTGATACATCAGAGATAACTTTTACTAAATAAAGGCATTGTTTGGGATTAAATAGTTATTTACCAGAAGGCTAATATTCCATGTAGTCAATATGATAGGGCTTGTTTAACTGTGTTTACTCAGATTATTAAAGACCCATTCAATCACATTAATTTTTCTAGTCCAAAGATATTTAATTTTCTTCTGTTTAAAGCTTACTCCATGTTCATAATATAATATATTTGCCAATATTGCTTTCACCTTTTCCTAATACAATTATTCCTTACTTGTGTATAGAGGAAGGTTCTAGTTACATTTAGCAAGATTACAGAATGACAGCTGCAAAATGAGATGCTTCTGTATTACAGGTTTTTTAACTGCTTTTTTATCTGTAGCAGATAATTTTGTTTCTACACAATAATCACCTGTTGAAAAACCTATTATTATCTATTGAGAACAATTTCTGATTGCAGACTTTCAGAGCCAAGGACTTCAAATCTAAATTGAACATTTTTTTTGGGGGGGGGTGTCTCTTTTAGGGTGTGCACCTGGACATGGACTTCCACAAGAAGTCACACTTGTGGGATAAGCCACAAATCACATTATAGCATAGGATTGTTAATACTTCTAGTCTTTCTCTAATCTGGTTTGTTTATTGTCTTGTTGGGAATTGGTGAAATAGGGTTATACTTTTTGGGGGAAAAATGGGGCTCAGGAATATGCAAATAATTTCAAAGCACAGAAAAAGCACAGTTACCTTCCTTAAATTATCTAAACCTGCTTACTCACCCTACTCACACTGTTTAGGAAAAAAAAACAGTGGTGAATTTTCTCTGAGTATATGGTACTTGTTACTTTTTCTACTTTTTAAAAAGTAACTAACAGTACCACATCAATATCAATAACTTTTGACTTTCCCCTGCCCACGTTGCTCACAGGTTCAAAGGAAAATAAATGATTTCTGTTCCATGAAGATGAAATGTGTTGACATTTTTGAAGACCAATCAATGAATACCTTTATTCAATGACTTCATCTGGTTAACAGAATCATTACTGAGTGCACCCTCTGGAAATGATATGTGGCAATTAATTCAATTGATCTGACTTGCAAATCTAAAGTTAGACAACATTTTCTGCTTTAGTGAGAAGAAAATTGCTTTTTAATGTTTGTTCTTCTTAAGGATGAAAGGATGGCAGATTTATGCAAAGACATGCTTAAGGCCCTGTCCCACTGCACTTACGGATGCAAAGAGGATGTAAAACATTAAAAAAGGCTTGCCATCCATTGGAAAACCCTATGCATCCGTTGTGTACTCATTGCATACGAGTTTCATATGCTCTATCCGTCGAGGATCTGTCCACTGCGATATCATCTGCGCAAGAGGTTTTGAGCTGCACAAAACTTTGTGAACGGATGAACTTTCTGCCGTGTATGATGTAAATACGCGACATACGAGCAACAAACGGTCTATGTCCATTTATCATCCATTAAACGTCCGCTGTATCCTCTCTGCATCCTCTGGGTATCCTCGCAACTCACATCCGCTACAGCTGAAAATGGAAAGAGGGAGGAAAGAAAGGGTACATGGAATGGCTATACATCGTTAGTAGCATGGAAATAGAAAGGATATGTTTGCATCCGATATACATCCGCGCGGCATCCCCTTTCTTTCTTTTAGCTGTACATGATGCATCCGCTTCATCCGCTGTCATCCACTAGGCTTCCTATGAACATCCATTTAATATCCCCGCTACATACTACCCACGTCCATTCTTTTCTGTTCTTTTCCATTCTGTTTGTGCAAATTTTCACCACTTTTTGAAGCGGATGACAACAGATGGAGCTACCCCTGAAATTTTGCTCGTCCGCTGTGTCCTTTATGCATACGTTTTGCATCCGCCTTTAGATGCACTAAAAAGCTATTTTCTATTCTGAAATCTTGCAGAAAAAATTACCTGTATTTTGATTTTTTTAAATGTATGTATTTCTAATCTTGGATTAGAAAGATCAAAACCAAAACCAAAACAATGAGAGATATATTATAGAATTTATCAGTGGAAAATATTAGGAAAGAAAGAACATAAGTTGTTGGAAAATATGAAAGAAGTTTGATTAAAAACTAAAATCTACAGCCATGCAGAGTTTAGGGGAAAATAATTCTAAACTAGGAATAAGACAGAGTTCAGAAATTATGAGGGGATGATTTTGATTAGAAGTTTACTTTCATTTGTTTATTTATTTTCCCTTATTACTCCAAGGTGACTCTGGGAAGCTTAAAAATTAAAAAAATATGTATATATACTATTGTGCTATTAGTACAATATGAAAAATTGTACTAATAGGAGGATACAGGCTGGTTGTTTTTGCAAACAGAACAAAAATAAACACAATTACTGTTTGCAAAAACAACCAGTTTCTATCCTGCTACTAGTGCAAATTCTCATATTTGAGGATTATGCTTTGCTGGTCAGTTCTGGTTTCATAGCTTCTGACTTGGCTGTTCATAGTTGTTTTGTGATTCACAGCATTGCAGATAGAAGAAGATTGCTTGATTTCAATATTGGCAACCAAAAATTCTGGTGGAAAAATAGCCATCCTAACATTCAATATCCTTCCTATGGAATTCTTCCAAAGACCAGTTCCAAGATCTATTGTGCCTAATGGAATCAGGGCAATAGTCTGACATTCACTGCTTTGATGAGATCTCCTAATCTTTTACTAAAATAATAAATATAGAACATGTAATGTCTCTATTTTCCTTTTGATTCTCACATTACAACAGATAACAAATTTATTTTTCTAGACAGAATGACTAGTTTTGATTTTAAACAGCAATATTTTAAAAGAGGAATTTATTTATACTAGCCTTCAGAATCTCCAACCTGTTGTTGATGATGACACTTCTTCTTTTGCCTTCGTCCATGCAGTAAAAATGTAATATGATCGAGAAAAGCCCTCTTGTTTTTATCTACCATGGAAAATCAACCTGCTCTCACTACCTCCACATACCTCAAGAGACAAAGAATAAGTGCAACAATCATGTTCTAAGTCCTTTTTCCTATTTTCTTTCTGCTTCCCCCCACAGCTTTTCCTTTTCTAGACCAACCCATGTAAACTTACTCTCATTGCATCTCCACTCTTCTGTTCTTCCCCTTGAGATAGGCTCGAATAGTTCAGCTGCAGTTTGCTTTGTGAAAAGCTATCTGTGCTGAGTTAATTTGGCAAAACAAAATTAGTTTCTATTACCAGTTCTACAAGACAAAGAACAAACTGCAAGCCAACAAAAACAGAGACAGTGTGCAGCAAAGGGAAGATGTTTTTGGAATATATAGTCTCAGTTCCCTTTGTTGGCCACCCATTTCCTCCAATATCAGTATGGATTAGTATAGCAATGTATGTTGAAATGCATAGGTAACATCTGCTTGTGACATAGCTATAAAGTCAGTGGCATAATCAAGTTATAATCTTACAGATGTTTCATCTTCATTAATTTCATTTATAAAATTTTTCCTTGGAATAAAACAATTGGATAAAAGTATATGCCTCAATTCAGTAATATCAAGCTGTGTGGGAAACAGGCTTCCATGCAGATTTATTTTAATTTTTGTATGTACTTTTGCCCAAGAACATATCAGGTAGTGAAAGTTTAAGGGAAAAAATATAATGATAACTTTTCCATTGCTATGTGGGTTCTTCATCTATATGTAACAAAAATAAAACCAAAGCCAAGCTTATTCTAGAAAATAAGAAGGGATCTAAGATGGCAAATTATAATAGGTGTAACTGGAAATATTAGGGGACAGAATTGTGATCTGCTGCTGCTTCTGGAAATGAAACCTGGCAATTAATTCCTTTGAATTGAGTTACTTGCAAACCTAAAATTAAATATTTTCTGCCATGATGGATAGAAATTTGATTTTTAATGTTAGTTCTTTGGGATGCAAGGATGGTAATGTATATTCACAAAGTGGCAGTAGAATATGTTATTCAGTGAGTGATGAGGAAACACAATTTAACTACCAATTTAGTTGGTTTCTATATGCGGAATGAATGAGGGATACTTTCTTACTCTATCACCACAGCATAACATTAAAATTCTGTATTTTCAGAGCCAGATTAAACATTTCATCCTTTTGGAAATGCCAGACTGCCCTTGATAGATTCATCCTTCATGGCCTGAAATTGAAGGGCAATTGTTGATTCCTATATATTTTACGTTATTACATGTGATTAAAAAGTAAGAGTGAAAATATTGAGACAGAAACCTATCAAGTTGTAATAAACTGAGTTGAACCAATAATCTGCCTCATTTAGACCATTAAGAAATTTATCTGGTAACAGCTCTTTAGATTTTTTGAAAAAAGAATTCGAAAAATATATCCTTTCTATCTCTCTCCCTCCCTCCCTCCCTCTCCCTCTGTCATTCAGTGATGGCCCTTGAGATTTCTGAAAGCTTTACTAGTCCCTTACATTTTGTCTTTAATTTTCCCTGTAATATGAAGAAGTAGTTTAAAAATTACAACCTTCTTGCAAGATAGAAGGAACCTTTTCTGGAACAAGCATCTCTCCCATCTGTGGAGTTGAAGAACACAAAGGCTCTACATTCAAGGTAATAGTTTATTAGAAACTGATCATAGATTTCCCTTTTTCCTATATAATCACAAGTTTATCTAATCAACATTCTACTATTTTTTCCTGGGTTTTCCTTAAGTATGTCCATGACTCAACTATTGCTAAAGTTAGAAACTTCTATAATCAAGTTTTAAAAATATTTGATATCATCAAAACCTCAAATTGGCATTAACAGGAAGAAAGAGATTGCAGATGGGCAAAATAACTACTTCTTGCAGTAATGAAATTGTGTATAAAATTATAGACATTATAGCAGGGAATGTCAGCCTTTTAAGTAGTTGAGTATTATTGGGTGATTTCACATGATAGCATCAACAATCTCTTCTATAGTGCAATAAAACAAATATCAATAAATTATCATATGTGGTAGACATGGAAAAACCAATCCAAAATACTAAACTATATATACATTGTATGCTGTAGAAAACTTTGTGACTTAAATCTGAAATGAAGCCACAGCTCTTCCTATAACACATACTCTCAGAAAGAGGAAAAAAAACACCAGTGAGGTCTATGCTTACAAAAACAGGAATAAATTTAGCTCAATGCTAGAAAAGAGATACAATTATTTCAGTATCTGAGTGGGAAATTAAATATAGTGAATATGTAGCAATCGCAAAACCTATCTATCTATCTATCTATCTATCTATCTATCTATCTATCTATCTATCTATCTATCTATCTATCTATCTATACATTTTTAAATTGTAATCCTCCCTGAATCATTAGTAATAAGAGAAAATTAAATGAAAGTAAACATGTTTTAACTCCCATCTCTTAAAGTTTATTTTCTATTATTAGTTTGTAAAGTCTTATGATCAAAACTATTGCTAATCCAGATCAAGTTCTGAACTATGATGTCTACAGTGTGTGTGTGTGTGTGTGTTTATTTACCCAGCATGAACTTCTGATTAGCAAACAAACATATTTATTTACAATGAGTTTTATACTTTAATGAAAAAAGAACAAAATTCTTGAAGACTCATATGATGGATAAATTGTTAAGGCCCTGTCACATTGGCTGACGGATACAAAATATTTGTAAAAAGGACACAGCGGACGAGAAAATGTTTCATCCGTTGTTATCCGCTCTCAAAAGTGCCCCAAATTTGCATA
>BHFT01068043.1:0-58132 GCA_004320025.1 Laticauda laticaudata
GTGGATTTCGATCCAGATGGAGTCCCTCCCTAAGGACAGGCCAAGCTTTGGTATGTCCCACTTCTGGATGCTCTGAAAAGCTCATGGGAGAAAGGGTGTTGGTACTTACCTGATACGCCCGTTCTCTGTGAGCTGTGAAGAGCAACCAGCCCCACCCTTTTCTTTCCATCTGGGGGGTTCCATTCCAGTCAGGGATCCAGATTAGGTGATGCGTTCCGGACTTTGGCACTCAGTCTTCGCAAAACTGGGGATGCTGGGGAGGTGTTCCATGGAGGAGGAGGAGTGTCCCGGAGTTTTAAGCCCAGCCTTTCCAGAAGAGACTGAAGCACCTCCCCCACTTCTGGATGCTCTTCACAGCTCACAGAGAACGGGTGTATCAGGTAAGTACCAACGCCCTTTCCATGCTTCTTATGTGACTTGTGAGAAATTCAGGGGCATGACAAATGGTTTAGGTTGAACTCTTAAACTATACTGAACACAGCTGATATCATTTCCAAGAATGAATGGGATTGTACTGATAGTTTTAAATATGTTAAAACATGTTCTAGTAATTGAATTCATTTGCTATATACACTTTTATTGTCCAAGTAACTTATCCTATTCTAGGCTCAGTTAGCAGCATTTCTCGGAAAAAACACACACACAAAAAGAATAACTTCTTGACTTGATCCTTCAGTACTGTTTATCTTCCTGCTGTTCCACTTACTTAAGATAATATCTTAGGACTGACTCTGAAATATTTGTTAGTCTATATAGGTGGAAGGAATAGAGTCCATCCTAGCCCTATGTGAAGGCTAGATTCCCCTGTCAAGAGAGATTGTTAAGAGAAACCAATAAGAGAGACTTATAGATTCGACTTCCTTGCTTGTCAATACTGCTATTTTCTTCTCCAAAGTGATCATGGCACTACAGTAACTTCTTTTGCCTAATTCTACTAGGTAAATGTTTTCTCCCAAAGCACCGGGAAGAAAATTCCAGTTTTTCCAGTAGTTATTCAAATAAGGTAAATTGGTAATTCATAATAACTAATAATCACTTATTATTCAGGCACCAGAATAGAATAAATTAGTAAAATTGTAGACCTTAAGAATCTAACAATGGCCTCCGTACCCATAATATTTAATTAATATGTGTGTGTCTTTTGACTGAACAGTTTAACAACCAGCAAAACTTGCATCTAGAACACCAAACACATATGAAATACTGGGAATTCCCCCATAGTTAAGGAGTGTAATTCTGATGACTTCATAGAATCATGTAATGTAAAAACTCTAAGAGCCTGTCATATAGCCATCTATCCACTTTGTTTTAAACATCTACATTGAAGGAGAATTCACTACATCCTTAAGGCAATCTGTTCCATTATTTAACATTTGTAACATAAGGAAGTTTTTCTCCTATCAAATCTACTTTTTTGTAACTTCAGCATGTTCTTTCATATCTTTTGAAAGAACTCTGCATAACAGCCTTTGAAAACAGCGACTTTGCCTCTTTTCAGTCTAATCCACATTTCCAAAGCCTCTATCCATTTTTCACAGATATTCCTTGTAGGCTCCATATTATTTTATTGCATACTTCTTGAAGTCATTCCAGTCTGGCAACATCCTTCTTAAAATGTAGTACCTGAACTCTGAATATTGTAGGTTTCATCTAAGTGACACAGAATAAGGGAAAACAATTACTTGCTTGATCTTTACCTGTTGATGCATTTGCTTTGCTTTTTTGTAGCCACGTTACACTGTTGGCCTGTAGCAAGTGGAGCTATCATACTTGCTTCAATAAACCAAATCTTATTTGTACTTCTGTATATTTTTCAGTCAAGGAATTAGGATGTTAATGAAACTCATTTTGCCTTTGAAAAGGAACTGAAAAGTTAGAAAACAAGGTATGGATACTGCAACTGCAATGTTTTGATCAGAGTCTGAAAGATCTACATATGTGCTTGATTTTTTTGGAATAATTTCCTTGTAGGACTGGAAATATAGGCCTATTGGATTAGGCTCCTAACAGTTCATTGTCCAAGGAACACAGTGCACTTTCAGCAGACGATTATATAATGTGTCATGATGAAGACAATTTATTCTATCAAATGATTTATCTGTACTTTTTTGTTGTTGCTTTGCTGTATTGTTGGCTGATGTGCTCTGCTGTTTCAGTAATTTTAATCTTTTTTATGTTTTTAGGTTTTTATGGCATTGTTGTGTTTTTGTATAAATTTCTGCCAAGTCTGACTGTTGACATATAAAACTTTGAAACATGTAATATAAAAATATTTGTGAATTCATAATGGTTATTGTTAAAACATCTTAATAAACTAGGGAATATAGGTGATGTATTTATTATGCTGCATTGTTTGTAGTATTTTTCTAGAACATGTAAAATGCAATTCTGATACAGTAGTGCTGTACCGTTTCTGATATTTGACAGATGGTTGTGTATATATATATATATATACATATATACATATATACATATATATATATATATATATATATATATATATATATACTATTTGTTTTTTTCAAGCGTTCAGGGTACTTTACATGGATGTGCTGTTTAGCTTCCTTCGATCTGCTTGTAGTTGTCGAAGTGTTGTCACTATTGCACGTCAAGTCCCAATAAAAGAAACTCTTTGAAATCATCAAGAAATAAATACCAACCAGCGTAAAGACCTCATGGAACTAACAGCAACACCGCCTAACCAACACATATTTCATATACAAAACGACAAAGAATACAAGCAAATTGGGAAGCCCTATGGGATCACCCTGTTCGCCCGTCATTTGCACAAACCTGTTTCATGGGGGGTTCGAATCCAGACCCTGGCTGGTGCCACCACAACCCAAACTATGGCTAAGATGCATCGATGACACATGTTGTGATTTGGCCCCATGGAAAAGAAAACTAAACAATTTCCTAACACACCTGAAACAGCACACCACCCCAGGATCAAGTTCACCAATGGAAACGGAAATAGACAAACAACTACCATTCCTAGATGTACTAATCTACAAAGGAACAGATGGCACACTGGCGACACACCATGTGCCAGGGGAAAACACACACCAACCGCTACCTCTCAGCGCCCAGCTACCACCACCACCAGCACAGATAAATTCGTGGCGAAAAACACTAGTTACCAGAACCAGACGCGGGCGGATAAGACACATGTAAGACTGAGCTGTGCACCCTGCCTGAAAGTATTGACAGCCAATGGCTTCCAAGAGAACAAAATCACCGACCTGATCCAACAAAAACACAACCAAGACATTAACAGGAGACCTAGAAGACCAACAGACCTATGGAGCAGCTGTTCTTGCCCTACAGTGGGAGGTGCTGCAGATAGAATCAGTGGGATACTGCACGGGCATCGCATCGGGACTGCCTTCAGGACGAGACAGAAAAATGGCGCCATCCTGAGAAACCCCAGGGACGAAATTGACCTAGAAAACCAAGGCACTATAGCGGGATTCCCTGTACATCATGCGCCGGCACCATACATTGGACAGACCAACAGAAGAATAAGTACCCGCCTAGATGAACACAAAAATGCAGTAAAAAAGCTGGAACACACCTCCTCACTAGTCCACACACATGAAAACCACAGGTCACAACATCAACTTCAATGGCACTAAAACCCTAGCCACTATGGAAAGCCCCAACCACAGAATCATCGGAGAGGCCATAGAGATTGAAAAAAGACCTGAAAGCATGAATAGAAGAGATGATTCCACCAGGACTGTCAACATTTGGAAGCCTGCACTCTCAAATAGAAAGATCTCCACACCACAAGCCAGGCAAAACACCTGGGCACAAACAAGACTCCCTCTGATAGCTCCAACTCAAACACCCCCCACCAGGCACCCAGGTAAACCCAGCTGCTAATGAAGAGCAGCCATCCTTTCACACGGAGCCAAGCTGCACTGAAAGCCTCCAACGCAGGAACAGAGTGTTGCCAGCCAATCAAAGCCACAAAACAGACAGAAGAAAACCAGAAACACCAATCAATCAAACTCCAGGTCAATGACACACGACCCGGGCTCCTAGCCAATCAGAATGGACAGCCTCAAATTTGAAACCAGGAGCTGTGAGACCCACATCCATACAGAAGTCTGAATCTGATGATGGCAGATGAGATTCTGCTGAAACGTTGCTACAACTTTAACAGCACTACAATGACGTGGGATAATACCATATACACATACATACATGATCAGCCTTCTGTCCATATTCTTATTTATGCCATAGATAACCAAGAACTAGATAACCATACAGCTGAGCTTAATTTGGCAAATGAAAGCAAGAAACTAGGTGTTTTCTACTGTTGTTGTCTACTTTTAATTTTGGCAAAGTCTTTTTTTTTTCCATTTAGAAAAGTAAAATAATTACTAACTTAGTTGTTTGAATAAGGAACAATAAAAACTAATATATTCTTCAACTGAATGATTTTTAACTGAATGATAAGTTATTGTATCATTATGAAAAAATACTTAACTTCAAAGATGGTAGATTTATAATGTTTTATGTGCAGTTATAAGTTATTTTTTTTAAAGAACCAGTATGGATATGCAAAATAATGAGGTCTATAATGTATTTTTTTTAAAGTTAAATTGTTTTTTTAAAAATAATTTGTTAGTCTGCAGCTTAATTATAAAAAATAATACAGTACCTTGTTTAAACCTATTTTAATGTATGCTACAGATAGGCTAGTTTCTCAGCCTGCCATACTTTTGTTATAAGCCTTTTCATAACATACGGGGAAGCTCTTCTAGAGGACATACTCTCTTTCTCTTCCTTCCTTTTTTTTTAAACACTTGTGCTAATTAAATCTCAAGATACTTTAAAACATCATTGATGGTTATGTGGCTTTCCTTGACAAATTCCCATTTGGATAATTATATTGTCTATGTGAACTCATTCTGTAGTTTTAGTTGATATAGGAATCTTCCTTAATTTCTTAAGGAAGTATGGAGTTTTGTGTATTGTTTAAAATAGTAGTTTAAATTCCTATTACAATTGTAGTGTACACTTAATTGGTTTAAAATCATAAAAATGTTTATAATTTTTCAAGATAAAATGTTGGTAAGGAGAAGACATTGACATTTAGATTCTGAGCTTGAATTGATGATTTATGCATATATAATTAGCAATATTTGTAATTTAATCAAAGCTGCACATATTTTAATTATATATTGGAGTCTGAAAACACAAATTTACTCCTTAATAATATATCAAAATGTGATTTGTGTACTTTATACTCATCTGAATTACAATCTTACGCATATTCTAAGACAATCTCTATTGAACTGAATGAATGCAAGGATGGGATGAATCTCACTGTCTCACTTTCTAGTAAGGATGGGTCAAGTCTCAGATCATTGAGCGCTTTTGAATTTAGTGCTTACCGAGAAATGAGCTCTTTTCTGGCGTGCTGGTCAATGATGGGAGGAATCGGAAATCTCTGAGTACTTTTCAATTGAGCGTTTACTGAGGAATGAGAAAACTCTTTTCTGGCTTGCTGGCAAGTCTCGGGTATTAGGCTTTCCACCTCACCGACTGGACCCCCAGGGATTTGAGGGCTTGTCGCCTGGCACTGCCCGTGCCCACCGGAGCTCCTCATGCTGCCGCTACTGCCGATGCCATCTTAAAAGCTTAGATGTTGCCATATTGCTACTATAGAATTTTTAGAAAGGATGAACAGATTCACCAAGTGTATGTCAGTGCTTCCACATCAAACTACAGTGGAACCTCCGGTCACGACCGTAATCTGTTCCAGGACTTCGGTCACAACCCGATTTGGTTGTAACCGGAAGCAAGATTGACTGCGCATGTGCGTACACAAAAAAAATTAAGGTGCCGCATGGGAAATTGCCATGGCTGTTTTTGATCGCTACCTGTGGATGTGTTCACGACCATAATTAAACTTTTAGCGGATTTTTGGGTCGGCACCTGATTTGGTCATGGTCACAAGCTTTTGTGACCCGAGGTTCTCCTATATAAGGAAGTGTTGAATGAAGTACCATAGGATTTTATTCAGGCTCTGTCTGGTAATTATAAATTATATGGAAGAGAGTTAGAAGACAGTATATCCCTACAGCCTGCAAGGTTTTCCAGGCTAAGGCAGGTTTCATAGCTTCAAATGTACTTTCTGCAAAGTTTGAAACTACTCAAAATCTTATAAGATCAATACTGATGATTCTACAAAATATAAAAAATGCTTTCATGTATAGAGGCAGGTATAGTCTCATTCTATGCTAGAGTATGGTTTCTTTTCAAAACAATTTTGCTAATGTTTGTCTTACTTCCTATACTTTTGACTCATTAGTATAGTTCATTTTAAGTACTCATGACTTTAAAAAGACCTAATTTAATTTACTAGCCTTTTCTATGGAAAGTTTGTGTTCATTAGATTTTGACAATTCTAGAACTGTAGATCTCCAAACAAATTTAAGCAAGATGTCATAGTCCATTATATCCTTCCAGCTTATTTATCATTCAGAATCATGATTTTGAAATCTAAAGACCTTCACTTTAGCCAGGCTGGATTCATTACCTTTAGGTATAGATCACTAGCATAGTTGGAAGTTGGTATGACAATGGCATTAAATAATTTGTTCTTGATTGTTGTGTTTATGGCAGACGTGGTCCATACTGAGCACATTTGATTCTGTCAATAGAAACTCATTATTGTACATACCACAAACATACTGTATACTATCCCTAAACGATAACGGCAAAATCTTTAGAAACCTTTACAACAGTGCTAGGTGCTGTGTAAAAACAGAAAATGGTAGTACTGACTTCTTTGCAATTATAACTCTTACAATACTCATTCTAATTCTGTTTATTGATGGTTTTGTATAGTCAATTATATTACTACATACATTTGAAAATACTGTATGTTACTTTAAAAATAAAATAATATGAATATGTTGGACATTAAAATATATGAAATCTTGCCATATCAGATTGATAACAGTGTTTTTTGGATTAGTGAATTAGAAAAGTTATAGTTTGTCCTTATAGATAAAAATACATTGAATGCTAAAAATATCTTCATTTTATGTTGATGATAACAAATTTTAATATCATTTAACATTTATAATTTGAACTTCATTTTTTTATATCTCTTGAATTTTTTCACTGTTAAATAATTGATGGACTGCAGGATTTGGGGGTCCTGGGATTTTTGGACATTGCACTGTTATATATGGGAGAAGACAAAACTCTGCTTGTCATGCCTTTTTAATTTATCTTTTAAAGTAAATTAATTTTTAGTCTTCCCCAGTTGTTACTTGCAATCTATTCTATACGCAACTTTGTTAATTGTTATATAAAATCATATTATTACATGTTAATAGTTCCTGTTAGTTTCTTATTATCATCTGATCTCAGACATCTCAAGAGAGTTGCATCATTACCTGTGGGATTTCAATCATTATTTTCTTAAACAAAAGCAGAAACCTAAACAGTTTTTAACAGTTCTTTCCTTTTCTTATTTCCATGCTTCTATTAATATAGTGGAATATTTTTACATTAAACACTTGCTTGACATATTCTGCAAAACACCAAAGAAATTTTCTTATACAACATGCTGCCGCAAAAATAGTCTCAGTACAAACTGTAATGTTTAGCCACTATTCTGTAGTAATTTTGATAATTGATACCAACGTTGCAAAAGCAGAAATTCCCCAAGGTAGAGGCAGCCTACAATACTGTAAATACTAGTCCCATATTCACGGTGATTGGTATGTTTGAAGTTTAACATCCATTTGCTCAAAGTTTCCAGGACAAATGCAGTGTTTTTAACTTGTAATTGTCCTCTGATAAATGAATTAGAAATGTGAGGGTTCAGGAAAAAAATAAAATAAACACTTTGACTGAACCCAATTTGTGCTAAAAATGAAAATTTTTGGAGATACTTTTAAAAGCCCAAGGAACTGTGTTCTTTTAAAATACTGAGCAAGTAGAACAGGGTGCACATATGTTTCTGTCTTATATCAACCCCAAATATTTTTTAAATATTTAATAGATAAATAATAACAGGCAGACTGCATCAGAACATTGTAGTTTTTCTTATACTATTCTAATTAGTATATACTATACTAATATAAGATTAGAGAAATTTGTCTCAGTCTGAGCAGTCTTTTAGTTTTCAGAAATAGAAGTCAATTGAAGTGTAACCCTTAAAACAGTGATAGCAAACCTATGACATGCATGTCACAGGTGACACATCATAATTTTTTTATTGACACACCAGGCCTCTAGACCTGCTGAAAATTGTGAGAGAAGTCCTTGCTCTCATGCAGCCTTTGAGGCACTGAAGAATCACATGAACATTCTCGCACGATTTTATGAGGCTCCAGGGTACCCATGAGAGCAAGGCTCTCTTGTGCAGCTTCCAGAAAGTCCAGTGATGAGAGTCCCGAGGAGAGGAGAATTCAGTGAAGAGGTGCAGAGAGATCACCCCCACTTACTTGCCTACTGGGAAGAGAATAGGGAAGGGAGGAAGGAAGGAAGGAAGGAAGGGAGGGAGAGAGGGAGGGAGGAACAAGAGGAAAAAATTCTGTTTACCCTTCACACTGCTTCCTGTACACTTTTCCTACCCTGTATTGTTCTTCTGGCATACCCTCTTTGACTTAATGCGGTACTTCTTGCATACTGCCACATGTCTGCCTGACGAATGCTGTCCCCTGCATACTTTCCCTGATTCATGTGGCATCTCTTGTGTACCCCCAGGCTCCTTTTCTGACTTATACCACCCTACATTGTCCTTGACTCATGCGGCAACTTTCATACCTTCTTGTAACCCCCACATATCCCAACCTACATTGCCCACACATACTCCCCTAAATATCATTCCTGACCCATGTGACATGTCTCATATACATTCATATACCCTTTGCGATCCCCCCTGCTTTCTCCCCAATCAGTACAAACCACTTGCCTATCTCCTGGCCTTGGACGTGCAACTTCCTGTCGGCTGTCTTGTTCTTTTTCCTTGAAAAGCTTCCCACTACTAAATGATGAAGGTAGCAGGAATTGTAGGAAAGAAGACAGGAAAGATGGAAGGGGGAGGGAAGGGATATAAGGTAATAGTGAGAAAGGAAGAAAGAAAGAAAGAAAGAAAGAAAGAAAGAAAGAAAGAAAGAAAGAAAGAAAGAAAGAGAGAAAAAGGAAATGAGGGAGGGAGGGAAAAAAGGACAGAAGGAGAGGAAGGAAGAAGGAGGAAGATTTCCAATGTTTTCCCATATGGAAACTCAATGGTTTGGGATTTGTTGTCTAATTTGGAAATAAACAATCACCACCATAACTTCCAAGAGAAAAAACAATGGTAATTTTATTCTTCACTTTGCAAAGCGGGTGGACCGCGTACAGGTAGATACAGTGGACATACCCTAAATCATCAATACATTTGCCTTATATTTTATAGTACTTTTACAAATTTACCTCCCACCTCTTTTTCATTGGCTTAGTAGACTAGAATAGAATAGAATAACAGAGTTGGAAAGGATCTTGAAGGTCTTCTAATCCAACTCCCTACTAGGCAGGAAACCTTACACCACTTCAGACAAATGGTTATCCAACTTATTTTAAAAAACTTCAGGTGTTGAAGCACTCACAACTTCTCAAGGCAAATTGTTCCACTGATTAATTGTTCTGTCAGGAAATTTCTCCTTAGTTTTAAATTGCTTCTCTCCTTGATTAGTGTCCACTCATTGCTTCTTGTCCTACCATCAGGTGCTTTGGAGAATAGCTTGACTCCCTCTTCTTTGTGGCAGCCCCTGAGATATTGGAGCACTGCTATCATGTTTCCCCAAGTCTTCTTTTCATTAGACTAGGCATACCCAGTTCCTGCAACCGTTCTTCATATGTTTTAGCCTCTAATCCCCTAATCATCTTTGTTGCTCTTCTCTGCACTCTTTCTAGAGTGTCAACATCTTTTTTACATTGTGGTGACCAAAACTGAATGCAGTATTCCAAGTGTGGCCTTATCAAGGCATTATAAAGAGGTATTACACTTCACATGATCTATCCCTCTGTTTATGCAGCCTAGAACTGTGTTGGCTTTTTTGGCAATTGCCGCACACTGCTGGCTCATATTTAAATGCTTGTCCACGAGGACTCCGAGATCCCTCTCACAGTTACTACTATTACTACTATAGTAATAATGATGTCACAACCTATCAAAAGTATCTAAAATGAATACATTATCTCTGCCCCAATTACATTTCCCACTACTTTAATTCTATCTCCCCCTGCCCTTATTTACAAATTTCCTTTTATGGTCCTAGTTCATAGGGGTTGTCTCTAGAGTAACTAACATATCAGTAAATTCTGGTAAAACTTACCTGCACTGCACATGCGTGTGCCTCCCAGCTGATTTTTGGCCCATTTGAGACTGTTTTTGCCTTCCCAGAAGCTCAGGGGAAGCCTCTGCAGCCTTGTGAGGCCAAAAAAACGTCCTTCCAGAAATACCGGAAGTGTATATTTTCAGTCTCCGGAGGGCCTCTGGAGTTCGGGGGAGGCTGTTTTCACCCTCCTAGAGCTCAAGGGAAGCCTCTGCAGCCTCAGGAGGCCGAAAAATGGACATTCCAGAAATACTGGAAGTGCCTGTTTTAGGCCTCTGGAGGGCCTCTGGAGCTCGGGGATGGCCATTTTTGGCCTCCCAGAGGCTCAAGGAAAGCCTCTACATCCCCGGGAGGCCGAAAAATGGAAATATTGGAAGTGCCGAAATGTTTTCAGGCTCCAGAAGCTTCCCTCGAGCCTTTGGGAGGGAAACAATGGCCTCCCCTGGACTCCAGAGGCCCTCCGGAGGCTGAAAACGGGCACTTCAGGTATTTTCGGAAGGCCTATATTTTGGCCTCCCAAGGCTGCAGAAGCTTCCCTCAAGCTTCCAGGAGGGAGAAAAGGGCCTCAAATGGGCCGAAAATCAGCTGGGAGGCTCACGCATGTGCAGTGCAGGTAAGGAAGTGGGGTGGGGATATTGCACACGCATGTGCAGTGGGGATGGGGCACATTGCATTGTGGGTGTCGGCATGCGCATGTGCTTTTGGCACACCACAACAGAAAGGTTCGCCATCACTGCTCTATATAGTACTACACAGCAGGTGAAAGGGGGAAGACAGCAGATAAAGGCATTGTAGTTAGTACTGACCTTGACAGAAATATGCAACAGCTATTATAAGGATGAAGTAAGATAGTATTTAGAAGGGTCTTTCGAATGTTAAGTCTCTTTGAAAGTAACTATAACTTCCATTTTCTAATAATTAATAGTAAAAAGTTCTGCTTTGCCACATATACTAAATAATAGATAGTTTCAAATGTGCAGGGATATAAAAAAATATGCAAGAGTTTTCTTAGGACATTGTCAAATCCAGCTTCTTTCTCAGAGCAGGAAACAACTAAATTGATTATTTGGCTCTGAACACATCCAGCACATCCACCAAAGGGAAGCCTATTATTTCTCTAGGCAATGTTTGTTCTGTGGTCAAACTGCTCTTACTGATAAGTAGATTTTCCTAATATTCTTCTTGTTCTAATAAGATGTTGATTGTTACCTATAAAGCCCTTCAGCACAGGGTCTGGTTATTTGAGAGACTACCTACCTCCAATTGTTTTTACCTCAAAAATACATTCCAATAGAGTGGATGTTCTCCAGATCCCTTCAATTAAGCCTTGCTATTTGGGTTCTATCACTGTCCTGCTTTCTGGAACAGCATCCTATAGTTCTGGAAGACCCTTAACACCCAATTGTGTTCTCATACCTAGGATTAGGAAGGGAAGATGATTCTATTCATTTTTGGTCTTTATTTCTCTAACTGGCACGTTGGCTGCTTGGAAGATTAATCAAGAGGAATGCAATATTTTACCTGGTTCATATGACACATTAATGAATTTGGAGGTAGTGAATCCTTAAATCATCACATCATCCTCATTTTAGCCATTGACTATCCACTGCAGGATGAAGGCCTCTTCTGCATGTTTCCAACCTATAAGATCTTGAGCTTTCTTTTGCCAATTGGGCCTGCAATTCTTGTTGATGTTGTCGATCCATTTTGTTTTAGGTCTCTTTTGTGGATGCTTTTTATCTAGTGGAATCCATTCCATGATGGCCTTGGTCCACCTGCTATCAGTTTTTCTTGCTATGTTATTAGTCCATTTCCATTTTAATTCTTTTACTCTCTTGATGATACTGTATATTTTTGTTTGTTCTCTAATCCATGTGCAAGGTCCTTCTATCTTGTCTTGTAATGCCAAGATGTATCTTTCTATGGCTCTTTACATCACTCATAGCTTTTATATTGATTGTGAGGTTAGTGTTCATGTTTCGCTGGCATATGTTAGAGCAAGTAGTACATACTGATTGAAAACTTTTCTTTTCGGGGAGGGAGGTTGTTCTTGAAAATACACTTAGCTTGCCAAATGCCTGCCAACCTCATTTAATAGGCCATTCAATTTCCTTTATTGTATCATCTTCCATTGAGATCCATTGGCCAAGATATATGTATGTTTACTTCTTCAGATATATATTTTTTCTTTCTTGAGTAAATTTATTATTCTAGAATCCTTAAATATGATTAAGGAAAGGTATTGTAACTAGAGTTTGTGTTGATAGTTTGTAGTGGGTTATTTTTACTATAATCATAGTTCTATATTTATTATGTTACTTATGGCCACCCATATTCAACTCATAACTCTAGGTGGATAACAACAAAGGAAAAAACATAGTAAAATATCATATGAAAATAGATCACAAATACAAGTAAAAAAATTGTCTTTGGTTGAAAGATGATAGCAATAGCACTTAGACATATATTGCTTCACAGTGCTTTATAGCCCTCTCTAGGTGGCATATTGCCCCCCAACAATCTGGATCCTCATTTAACTGACCTTGGAAGGATGGAAGGATGAGTCAACCTTGACTGGTTCAAATCGAACTGCTGGCAGCTGGCAGAATTCTCCTGACATTCTGCATTCTAATCACTGAGCAACCATACCTCTTATACTGTATTATACTAATACAGTAACTGAGGTATTTCATAGTGTACAGTACCAAAATGTGCATATCAAATGAATAGATTAGTAGCTGGGAGTAGAGCATAACAGTTATAGCTGATGTTTTGTTTTTCTCAGAATAGAATAGAATAGAATAGAATTCTTTATTGTCCAAGTGTGATTGGACACACAAGGAATTTGTCTTTGGTGCATATTTTGAAAGTATGTAAAATGGATCAGAATCATGTTAATTTGCATTTGTTAGTTGTCATGTTAAATATTTGAAAATTGGACAGAAGTCAGCCAAATATGAGGAGAAACTGATAAAAGTAAATAACTCCAAAGAAATTGAGTAAATATGACAGAGAAAAAAAACATCCAGAAAATTTCCCCAAGTGCGTTGGTGAGACAGTTGGGCAGCATCCCTGAATGCAGCTGACCCCTTTATTATCTTAATTCCTGCAGTGTGCAATAAAAATTCAGTACTAAATTGACTGAATGCATTTTCTGGTGATTGGAATTGTTGCTTTCAGATTATACCTAGCAATTAGGGAGAAAGAAAATGCTTACTTCCTGCAGCACTGATATCCTATTTTTCATAAGAAAAAAACTTATGGTAGAGCAGAAGTAGGAACAATTAAAACATCAACAATACTAATAATAAAATTTTAAAAACTTGTTCTTTACATTGATAATTTCAATTTTTTCATGAAGTAATTCAGCTAGTTTTGTGGTGATCTATTGTTAGTGGTTAACAGTTGTATGAAGTTGTATCTGTATGTAATATGTAATATGGAACTTGAGAAAGGAAAACATTGTCCATGATGGGCTATAAATTCTCATAATATATTTGAATTTAATCTGAACTATAGTAATATGTGTGATATTCTATTATAGTCTAAGACTAAGTGCTTTTGCTATATCACGCCATAGACAAACAGAAATAGAAATCAAAGTCTCTGGCAAATCCAGATGTCAACTACTTTTAAATCTATAACTTCAGTCATAACTTCAAGGAAATGTGTATTTGTTTCTTCTCTAGTGTTGTATATGCCATTAATTATTGGCAATGCCCATGACACTCTGCATTAGGTAAACTTGGCAGTGTCTCTTAGAAGGATAAATCAATAAAAATTATACATCAAAAATAATATCCAAAACCAACAACATTTCAGTCATCTAGGATACTCTTAAAGTGACATTGTTGAATAAAAGATAATAAGAAATACTGACTTCACTGTGAGAATGTTGAACTGGAATTCAGGTTTAACAATATTTTTTAGGAATGGAGACCTAGATTTCTTATTACACTGATACTGAGAAAACAATGGTTATGCCTAGTTATTTTGTTAAACTATTCTGTTTCAGGTTTCAATTTTTTTCCCAATTTACTGTCTTTCACAATTACAGTTTATATTTTGCAACTTATGAAAAACTGTGACCTGCCAAAGCTTTGCTTATACTTTGTTGTTTTGCTCGAGTCTAATTGAGTTAATGAATACTTATGACCAAATCCATTTGCAAATACAATTAAAGGTGCGTCAAAATGTCTTGTAAACTGAAGAATTTCAGTTAAGAGAGGAAAAGGCTCAACACATAAATAGCAAAGAAAGTAGAGCTAACTATTTCTAACTTCCCCAAAATACTGGTTTCTGTTCCATTTAGGAACTGATATTAATTTGGGGGATATAGTTTTTCATGGAGAGGAAAAGGTTTGGAATTAAAAGGTTTTAAATTAAAAAGACCAAGACTGGTGCTGAAGGTCAAATGTGAAACATAGAGTGACATCAAATTTCCCACTGTGGTTTTTTATTTACTATAATAGCAATTATATATGAAATGAAATAACAGTTCAAACCTTTTGGAATCTTATTGTTGCTGGTGTTTTATTATTTTGAGATTATTTAAAAAGATGCTATGTGAAAGATGCTTGAAAATTAGTACAACACTGATTCATTTAGCCCAAACTATGATATATATTATCTTGAAAGCTTATGGTATGAATGTTTATTAATATGTGTGCTGCACTGGAGACTATTATAAAATGCCCATAACACCATTATTTCTGTGACAGTATGGATGGATTCTGTGTGGTAACTTTTATTTGTACATAAAACAATCTGGACAGTTAACTAATAAAACTGCTTCAAGATGTATGTATGTATGTATGTATGTATGTATGTATGTATGTATGTATGTATGTATGTATGTATGTATGATTTAATATAGAGGTAAGCCCTTGAAATCTATATCCTATGTCTCATTATACTCAATGCCTTTTTTATAAATTAAAGAGTTGGACTACTTAACTTCAGTCTACATAGAGGCTTAGATAGAATCTGGAAATGAAAAAAACAACACATTATTCTGTCATGTATATATCATACTGTGAATGGGTTCCTGGCTATAACAATAAATATTAAAACCAAAACATGAAACAATTTATCCTATCCCATGTTTTCTAAAAATAACTGTGTTGTTACCAGCTTCTATTGCATTCTCTATAGTTCTTTTAATTAAGGTCCTAATAATATATAAAGAGACTGAGTGAATAAATAATGGCAAAGTTTGGTGGCTGTTAATAAACAATCAGTTTTGATTTGGGCCTGATCTATCCCCATATAAATCTTACCAAATTCAGCTCCCAATGAATTTCTTACCACATACCAGAGGTGGGCTCTACAGGCTTATCCTTCAAAATAAATTTCCAAAGACTTTTGGAAAAAAAAGTGACAGAAAAATGGAATTTTATTTAATTTTTCTACCCTTTGCAAGTATAGAGCCTCGGTGGTGCAGTGGTTAGAGTGAGCACTGCAAGCTACTGCTGCAGCCAGTTGCCTGCAGTTCAAATCTCACCAAGCTCAAGATTGACTCAGCCTTCCATCCTTCCAAGGTGGATAAAATAAGGACCCAAATTGTTGAGGGCAATATGCTGACTCTGTAAACTGCTTAGAGAAGGCTGTAAAGCATTATAAAGCGGTATATAAATTGATGTGCTCTTGCTTGATTTTAAAATATAATTTGAAGTTATTCTATTATTTTACCATCACATATATCATATATTTTAATTAATATCAGACTATTTGCAAATAAGTATCTAGGTTGCAACTCTAGAAACACAGTGAAAAAAGAAAATCTTAAAGGTAACCCCCTAAATATGCATTCATTTTTATAGATCACAAAGTAGTTTATGAACATAAAAAAATTAAATTAGTTTGCCTGAATCTTGAAAAAATCTAGTAAATTAACATTTTCTTTTTTTCTGTTTTAATTTTCAGTTGGTTGGTGGAGAATTTGATCTAGAGATGAACTTTATAATCCAAGATGCAGAAAGTATAACATGCATGTCAGAACTTTTAGAGCACTGTGATGTAACATGTCAAGCAGAAATTTGGAGTATGTTCACTGCCATCCTTCGTAAAAGTGTCCGGAATTTACAGACCAGTACAGAAGTTGGTTTAATTGAACAAGTGCTATTGAAGATGAGTACTGTGGATGATATGATTGCAGGTATAATTTATATAATAGATTATCATAATCCATGCATTTTTTTAACATTGTATATGAGCTGATTAATTATTAAAAGATATTATCTGAGAACAGTTTGGAATTAAAAAGAATTCAGACGATTTTGTAATTAATGAAATTACAAAGTATTTTAAAGAAATATGAGTAGATTATGATGATTGCTGATACCACTTTCTTAGACTCCATTTTTAAATGTTTTTTAAATCCCCTCAAAAATAAAATTTTGAAAGCTTGTATTCAGTTTATTTAGTATATTCAGAAAACATTTGTGAATTTGAACTAGGTGGTAAACAAAGTAAATCAGAATTTACATTCTGCAGATGTTTAAGAAGCAGTATCTTAATGTTTGTCAGGATTTCAGTAAGGATCTGATAATAATTCTTGAATTGAACCCAGGAAATGAACTCTGATATTCCTATGTTAGCCACTAATTTTCTCAGAGAACCTTTAGAGATGCCCTTCACAAACAAATTTATTTTATGTGTCATAAAGTTGTTTAAAATAATGAATGAAATTAAAAAAGGATAAATCAATCTTGGTGGAAATCTTTCCATTTATCTGACTGTAAATCCTAAAAGAATTTTTAGAGCATCTGTTGCATTTTTTTTTCATTGCCGTGGGAGATATTTTCATAGTACCAGATGAGAAAGCTTCCTGGAAATTCTTATGCGAACATGAAGTAGTCATTATGTTGTTCTAGATTATTAATATGACCTATTATCACTGAATCTTACTTACTTTGGCTTATGGGATAGCTGTAAGTATTGGGATTTGCCTATATAGAATTAAATCAAAAATATGAATTAAATATGTGAGATTCTCAACTTCTGTCAATGAAGAATTGATACTGTGGTGTTTGGAATAAAATGTAAGTATTTGATGCCTGAGTCTGTACTCTGCATACTTATTCCAACGTTATCCCCAAAAGATGCTACAATATTACATTGTATAATTCTGAAATATGAAGGCCAATAATGTACTGGACTTCTCTCTATTTTTTCAATATCATTGTTATATGTAATGTAATAATAAAAATCCATTTTAGAAGCATAAAGTTTATTATTAAGCTTAAGGTTTGTAAAGAACAAGGATCCAAATGGATGACTGGCTTAAAGAGTAAAAATTAATTTTAGCCAATTTTAACTTCCTTAATATGAGGAACATATATAACTGAGTAAATGTGATAATGCTGTTCAAAAGTGAAGGCAAGATATATAACTTAAGGCCCTGTCCCACTGCACTTATGGATGTAAAGAGGATGTAAAATGTTAAAAAAAGCTTGCCATCCGTTGGAAAACACTATGCATCCGTTGTATACTCATTGCATACGTGTTTCATACGCTCTATCCTTTGAGCATCCGTCCACTGCAATTTCATCCACGCAAGAAGTTTTGAGCTCAACAAAACTTTGTGAACGGATGAACTTTCCGCCGTGTACGATGTAAATCCGCGACATATGAGCAACAAACATTCTATGTCCGTTTATCATCCGTTAAACGTATGCTGTATCCTCTTTGCATCCTCTGGGCATCCTCGCAACTCACATCCGCTGCAGCTGAAAACAGAAAGAGGGAGGAAAGAAAGGGTACATGGAACATCTATACATCGTTAGTAGCACGGAAATAGAAAGGATCTGATATACATCTGCGTGGCATCCCCTTTCTTTCCTTTAAGCATACGTGATGCATCCGCTTCATCTGCTATGCGTCCGCTTTGAAATTCTCCCCCGGAACCCCTTTGGAGGTGTCATCCACTGTCATCCGCTAGGCTTCCCATGAACATCCGTTTAACATCCTCGCTACATACTACCCACCTCTGTTCTTTTCCGTTCTTTTTCTGTTCTGTTTATGAAAATTTTTGCCACTTTTTGAAGCGGATGACAACAGATGGAGCCACCCCCAAAATTTTGCTCGTCCGCTGTGTCCTTTATGCATACGTTTTGCGTCCGTCGGCCAGTGGGACCTAGCCTTTTAATATGAAAAAGAAAATCCTATGCCATTTTCTGTTCCAACTCTCTAATAATTTTATCATTCAAAGTTATATACAAGGACAAAGTGTATATTTAGATTGTTATTACTAATAATGCAGTAAACTTTATAATTCCATGGTCGAAATTAAAATATTTCCCTCACATGTTTTAAATATACAAAATGATATACCAGGAAATAATCTAGTTGAGAATGTTTTCAGTGGAGAAGAAATAAATTGTTAAGAAGTCAGATAACGCTCAATATTCATTCAGTTAAATTAAGAAATAACTCCTGGAAAATGTTATGAATTTAAGAAATTATTTGGAGGATGGAGTATTAAGTTTTCAAAAAGTATCCAATGATTGATTAAAATTTCCAACTATTATGTTTTCAACTTTCTTTATGTACACCTATTAAAACAATTGTATGTTTATTTTGGAGAATATCTGGTAGTCTATAAATTTTTTGCAGTACCAGACATTGATCATCAGTCTGGAGATCTTTAGCTGAGAAAATTTATCAGAGGTAATTCTTGATTTATGATCAGAATTTCCTTTGGTAAGCCAAGGCCATTGTTAAGTGAGTCAACTCAATTTTTCAACCTTTTTTGTTATGGTTAAGCAAATCACTGCAGTGATGTTAAGTGAACCATGCAGTTGTTAAGCAAATGCAGATTCCCCAAGTGACTCTGTTTTCTGGGAAGCTTGCAAATGGCCATCACACAATCCCAGGATGCTGCAGCCTTCATAAATACATGCTAATGGCCAAGTGCCTATGACCATGGGTATGCTGCTGCAGTCATAAGTGCGATAACTAGTCATCAGGAACTTTTTTGAATTACTAAATGGATGGTTGTAAATCAAGGATTAGCTATAATTAAAGTTGCAAAGTATCTTGCAAATTTACAGTTACTATTTGCATAAAATAGTAGGCCATGATGTCACAATTATGAGCTGATTGCCAAAGTTTTGGATTGTGATCATATGATCATAGGATCATAGGTATGACAAGCGAGCAACTATGAGAATTGGTTATATTGCTACTTATTCAGCACAGTTGTAACTTTGTATGGTCACTGAACTAGCCATCATAAATGAATGTATAATTGCAAAAGATAAGATTAAAAAAGCAATATTCTTACTTCAAGTTAAGGTTAATGGCTGGTAAAAGCTTCTGTATCATTACAAAATTATCTCTGATCATTTCAGAAACCTGTTGAAATAATAAAAATTCTTCTCTGGATCAATATTTCTTGTATTATTGCAAAACTTTCTATAATGTTCAGTTTGTTATGGAAAAAGGGAAAAGTCACAATATGAACTTTTTATCCATCCATTCAATTGCACAAGTGGTTTCCGCTTTTGTCATGGCAGATCTAAGAAATCTGTACTTATTATTCATCTGAATTTTGTAAGACAGTCTTTAATTGCTGGGAAACAGCATTCAGAACTAATATTTTTAATATTTCAATCCAGTTTGTACTTTGAAATATTTATATAAAAAAAATTAAGGAAGCAATGGAGTAATTTTTTTTTTCTTTGAAGATCTTCTCGTTGATATGTTGGGGGTTCTTGCCAGCTACAGCATTACTGTTAAAGAATTGAAGCTTTTGTTCAGCATGCTTCGTGGTGAAAATGGAATCTGGGTAAGCTATGGCTAATGAAAATATAGTTATCACTTGTTTAATTAAGGTGTAATATTAAGTGTAATTAAGCATTTAGCAATTTTTTAATTTTAAGTCAGCTTCTCATGACTTCTTTAAAAAAATTCTAGTCATTTGGAAAACTACATATATAAACTAATATACAGTATCTAATTGTAAAGTGAATAAAATGAACATTAACTATAAATATAGATACTAGTAGCATAGTGGTCGTAATATTGATTTATTTATTTGGCGAATGGCAAATACATGGACTTATAGTAGTTCGAATGTTAATGTCCAGTCCACCCAGTTATTTAAGGGAAGAGTGGTCTATGTTTAAAAAATCAAACATTGAGCCGGTGGAAGCTCTTGATGGACATTCGGATACAATGTGATGGATATTTTGTCGAGGAGCACCACGTCACACTGAAGGGTAGAAACAAGACCCCACTTAAACAATGAGTCCTGACAGATACCATGTTGGGTACAGATCCTGTTCAGAGTTGACCAATGCTGTCGAAGGTCAAAATCTGGCACCTTTTGTGTAGGGTGATCTATGTAACTGCCTGTATCTGGACATTCAGCAGCCCATTTGACTGTCCACTGTGAGTTGATGTCAAAGTTGTTGGACAGCTGTTGAGCGGGTACAAGCAGGTTTCCTGGATTTAAGCCTGCCAGTTGATAGCTGAGGAAGATCAGCATGCACATGAAGAAGTGAGTTTCTCATAATTTTGTTGTATTCCTTCACTAAGGCCTCCTGTCTTTATAGGGCTGGTGGTGCTATGTGACTCAAGACGGGGAGCCAGCAAGTAGGAGTAGATATTATGCAACCACTTATGATCCTCATTTTATCATTTAGTTTAGCATCGATCTTGCTTGTGTGGCAGCTATTAAGCCAAACGGCGCAGTATTTAGCTGTGCAGTAGACCAATCCTAGTATTGAATGTAATGTTGAAATACAACTGGTGAAACCAGATTCATTCAGTATATATGAGGGAATTCATTGGTAATTTTAAGCCTATAACTTTCTTGTGAGGCAAATTTGAGAAGAAGTTCTGTGTGTGTTCTTTCATTCTTGAAGGTGAAGTGAGATACAAATCAAATAAATACAGTAAAATAATTGTACAATTTTGTTTTTGATAGCCTAGACATGCAGTCAAGCTGTTATCAGTCCTCAATCAGATGCCACAGAGGCATGGTCCTGATACTTTTTTCAACTTTCCAGGATGCAGTGCTGCAGTAAGTTTTAAGTAATAATTTATTGATCATAGTAAAACTTAAATCTTCTTCTAATGTATAAATATGCTTCTAGAAGCCACCTAAAATACATGTTTAAATGTTTTACTTATATAGAATTAGTTTGAATACTTTTGGAGCTTTGATATCTGAGAAAGATATTCAAAATGATTTTTCTTGGTAAAACAGTTACTAAGTGTATTTTGCTACATATTTCATCCCTCAGAAACCATGTGCATTATCCATGCTAAAGAAAGAAATGAAAACCCCAAGCCCAGACAGATTTATTTTCATCTATTTTCCAAATTCTAGTATCTTTGTATGAATTATGCTGGGATGACTTGGACCAATGCACTGAGATTACAAATTACTATTTAACTATTTGATATTTTTGCAAAACATTTTTAGTTTTATAAGATAATAATTAACCTTTTCTAATTTTGTCCCATAGGCAATTGCATTGCCTCCAATTGCCAAGTGGCCTTATCAAAATGGGTTTACGCTTAACACTTGGTTTCGCATGGATCCATTAAATAATATTAATGTAGATAAAGATAAACCATATCTTTATTGGTAAGTATCATTGTGACATTTTGGTGTTTAATTAAATTAATTGCTTGCTAAATTTTTTAGCAGAGAAAACAGTACTTTTCAGATATTGTTGTAACCAGATGGAAATAACCAAAGAAAAGAGAAAATCTTTATATTATAATCTTCTGTATGTTTCCTCAGTATCTCCCAGTCCAACTTGTCTCACAGGCTGTTGTATTAAGAAGAATTGTAGGAAAGAATATTGTGTGTTGATGGAGGAAAGCTTAACATAAACCAAACTATTAAATAAGTAACCTTTTTCCAATGTAACATAGAGGATTCTTATATAATGCAGTGACAAATGGATGCTGTATGCTTTCCTAATAATCAGTGATACTAAACATAGCAAGAATTACATTTAAGTAAACATAAGATTGTGACTTTGAATAAATATAGTTTTTATTTGCTCATTTCTTTCCATATCCAACATTATAAACTATTGGGCTTAGAAATGTATCACATAGGACTAGGTGTTAAATTTGAGTCAGTAAAAATGTGACAAGTAGACACATTCTACACTTCAGCTTCACTTATAGTTTCCAAATGTCTGATTGTAATAAATAATAAGTTGCACTGGTTTTCTTTTGTTTGTAAACATCTTTGGCTTTTGGCTTTAGAAATGGGACAGTAGGAAAAAGTCATGCATTGTATTGCTTTCTAGAAAAAAATTACAGTATGTTCAATATGTTAAGAGACAGTGTTCAGAGTATTTGCAGCATAAATTCAGCACCAGAAAAGTAAACACAGATAGCTGAGGCTTCATTTAACTTTTTTATAAATATATGAAATAAATTTTACGGTACCAGTTTTTTCCAACATGGAGCAACTCAAGCAAGCAGACATGTTACAGGTTCAGAACAGAGCTCTTGTTTTCAGCAAATTAGCAAGCAAGCAAGTTAGTTTCTCTTTCAGTAGACAGACTCAAAGCTTAACATAGCTTCAGAGTTGCAGAGCTTAATATAGAGCCACGCCTAGGCTACTTCTAGTTTNAGACAGACTCAAAGCTTAACATAGCTTCAGAGTTGCAGAGCTTAATATAGAGCCACGCCTAGGCTACTTCTAGTTTCAGTTTCCAAACAGTCCTCATTGGCTAACTTAGTTGCTGTGCCTATTACATTGGCTGACCTTGTTACCATGCGCTATTCCAGTTCATGAATATACTCTGACAGATAGTTTGTTGTGTGGATGCATCTGCAAGATCAAGGACATGTTCTTGCAGATGCATCTGCAACAACATTGACAAAAATACAGGGAATAAGGAAAGGTGACAGAAGGAACATTCTGATATCATGAAGATAGCTACATGCTTTGTGACATCTTTTCCAATATATGTACCCCAAAGTGATGGAACACGGGCATGATTCCATTATTCTGCTTTAGTCAGATGTATTGCATTCGAACTACAATATCTGGATTGCAAAAATGCAGACAACTCTTAAGTCGAAGCAAATAATTAGAATTTTCTAGATCTCTTTGCTTCTATCTGGTGCATGGATTTTGCAGCCCAGATATGGTAGCCTGCATTGCATGACTGGCACTGTGTCCTTAAATAGATTAGACTTGTGTAAAGACAATGTCCTTTATAGTTTTCACATACCCTGTGGATATGCCACACCAAACTGGGTCAGCTTTGTATGAATTCATTAGGGATTGCTTTCATTGATACTCATTTCTATCAGTCTTTCTCTCCACCAACTTGATAGGCCAAAAGAAAGCAATGATGCTTCTTCATCTTTCTCCTAATTAAAAAAAATGTATGGGAAAGACTGGGCAAGACTCTGGGCACATCAAAAAATATCAATTTTTGAAGAATATAATTGAGGTGGTTTTTTTTTTTACTTCTAGAAGTCTATAAGTAATTAATTTCTGACATCTGGAAAATTCTCATTATGTATAACTCGAAAAATGCAGGACTTCTCTTTTACCTTGGAAGTATACGATAAACAGTCCCCATCAAAGTATTCTTTTGTCGTTTAACTTTGAGATATATTCAGCTGACTAAAGGTAGAGCGATCATTCCACAAGTCAGCTATGTATAATTGTTAATTCAATGGTAACTTTGGGGTTATAAAACAAAATGTCTGTAACAGTCTTTATGGGACAATGTTATATATTGTTAATGTCTACTGTTGTTAGTCTTGCTTTTATGTGTCAAGAAATCTTTTACATTCCCACATCATTCCCACATACCATTACAACTGTTAAGGACATTAAAGATAATGAATCTAATAACTGCTCTAACAAATCATTATTTCTGAAAGGAGTTGTGCTTTATGATACAGAGGGTGATATTCACTATTTTTATATTATATTTGTTAAGAATATAATTCTAGAGAATCTATGAAAATAGGGGGGTTCAAAGTTCACATTCAGTGGTATAAAATATATATATTGACTTTTAGTCTTACATAATCTAGAATACATTTATAATGCTACGGTGAATACAATTTTTTCACTTTTCTTTAATGAGATATTTATAACCGTGATTTTGAACGCTGGTAGACATTCTGCAAGCTTTTCCCCACTTTCCTCAATATCTGATAACATCCTTGCAACACTGATACTATCTTCAGTTGCCATTATGCACAGATTTGGTAAAACTTATAATGAATCAACATATTCTGCTGATTCTATTTTTGCAGGAATAAAAACATTTTGTTTTACTAAAAGGACTTTTTTTTTGTATTTGTTATTGTCCTTAAGCCTACAATATTGACACTCTAAATTTACAGTTTTAGATCAATTACAGGTAGTCCTTCTTAATGACCACAGTTGGGACTAGCAACTCCATCACAAAATGACACAATGTTAAGCAAGATATCATATACCATGACACATTAATTCATTTCTGCCATAGTTGTTAAGTGAGTCACCTGTCATTGTTAAGCAAATCATATGACCACAACTTGCTATTTTACTATTGGCTTCTCCATTCACTCTCCTTGGTAGTCAGGTGTTAAGCATGCAACTGGTGATCATGGGGCACTAAAGCAGCTGTAAATACCTGCCAGTTGCAAAACAGCCAAATCTTTATCATGTAACAATGGGGACACTGCAACAGTTGTAAAGTCTATTGTAACAGTCTGCATGGTCAAGTTTAAATTGCATTTAAAAAAAAAAGCTTTTCAAATATGTAACATATTTTGTTTTCTATTTATTTTTCTTTTTAAAATTTTCTTTTATCTTTGTATACTAACAGAAACAAAATTTAAAAATCATAATGAAGGTAACATTTATTTGCAGCATTTGAAATACTGTAAAACGTATGTAGTGATTTAAGAAAATATGCAATAAATTTTTCTGTCTCTTGGGAATAATATGAATATTAAAAAAAACAGTTTGATTCTATTAATTTAATAATGCATAATGATGCATAACATAACAAAAATTATTTTCTTGGAAAGTTTCATTTCAAAATATATTTTTTGAATTTTCAGTTTTCGCACCAGCAAAGGGGTTGGCTATTCTGCACATTTTGTTGGTAACTGTTTAATAGTCACATCATTGAAGTCAAAAGGCAAAGGTTTTCAACATTGTGTGAAGTATGATTTTCAGCCTCGCAAGGTAAGCACAAAATGCTTATATTAGTAATTGTAAGAATTTTCAGAGAATATCAACTTATTTTATAATTATGATTTAAGTTATAGCGGTGAGGCAGGCCAAATTATTAGTTTTAATCTTTGCATATTGGACAGTTTTGACGTCGTAATAAATGCATGCAAAAGTCAAGTTGTGAGAACAAATATATGTGGCGCAACAAAATTCATTATATTGAACTAAATTTCTGCACTTTTCTGTAAAATATCACTAAATTATTTGTATTTTTACCAAAATTATTAAATTAAATTGTAGAGTTTTTGTAGACATCCACAACAAACAAAAAACAAATCATAAATGTATGTATGCCTGCCACTCACACCAGAGGTGGTATTCAGCAGGTTCTGACCAGTTCTGAACTTGGTCATCACCTTTAAAACTCATCAAGCCTCTTGACCGTAATACCACCTCTGACTGGAGATTTTACAGTATCCTTACCCTGCCATGCCCACCAAGCCACGGCCACGGAACCGGTAGTAAAAAAATTTGAATCCCACCACTGATTCACAGTCTAGTTGATCTCACTATATTTGTTCAGAAATTTTAATTACTTCTTGAAAAATGTTACTCATTTGTATATTTCAGATTAGAAGAAAATGAAAATAGTTTTCAAATTTTGTTTTTATGTTTTTGTTTGAATTTTTGAATTTTTAATGAAATTGTAAAGTTTCAGTATTTTATACTGATTCATTGAATATATGTCCTCAAGTCATTCAGTTGTTAGTAATCATATGGATAGATTTTCTCCATGATGATCTGTCCATAAGCTGATTTTTCAGGTCTTCCAACAGTGCATCTATCACCATTTTAACTGAATTCATTGCCCTGCTTCTGGTCATCAGTTCTTCGTTTTTCCTTGACTTTTTCTAGTATTAAGTCTTTGCATAATGGATCTTTGCATAATTTGTCTGAAATAAGATATGACTTTGGTTATTTATGCCTCAAGTGACATTTGTTTGATGATCTATTTATTTGTTATTTTGGCTGCCCATGGTACTTTCACGAGTCTTCAATCAAAGTTGAAAAGAGTCAATATTCTACCCATCCTATTTCTTCAATCTAACTTTCAGTTCCATAAAGTGTCACAGGGAATACCTGTTCTTACAGGATTCTCATCTTTGCAGATATAGAAACTTTGCAGTATCTAAATTTTTCTTTCTTTCTTTCTTTTTTTTAAAAGATTTTTATTAGTTTTCAATAACAAACATACACAAACAAAACACAAAACATCAAAACATAAAACTTCTTTTTGGAAAGCGGCTTAGTCCTGGGTTACATTCTTTTATACAGACATAAATTCAAAAATTCATGCTCACTTTTTATCCCATTTCATATCTTATTTACCATTCTACATTTTCTGTATAGCTTCTCCCCCTCTTTTCACTCTCTTAATTCTATTTATTTATTTCATCTCAATTTAAATCATTATGCATATTTCTTTGTGTCTGTTCTATACAATTTTTAATTTTATCTTTTCTCCATTAACACAAAATTTCTCCTGTAATCACAAATTAAAGTATGACACCTTTTAAATCTTTCCCCTAAATTTAACACTTAAAATAATATATACTTTTCATTCTGGTTCTACTTAGTACATTCTGAAAGCTACTTACTATATTATAAATAAAAAAAGAATAATAAGTTATAACATAATTAAAATAATAATCCATAGCAAATTAAGCTCTATTATTAAATCCAATTTTCTAACATTATTTCAAAAATAATACAATACAATCTATGAACTTACAGAATCTCTTTTAATCATATTTTTACCCACTATCTCTGAATAGATCTTGTTTCTTACATCTTGTTTTAACCTTTGTAACTTTTCTTCCCTTTTTCCCTTCCTTTCTCCAATCCTGTCTTTTACCCTTTGTCTCTATTAATCTCCACTTCTTAATCTCCACCTTCTTCTGTATTTCCACTTTTTCTGTTGCTTTCTGACATTGTATCACTTTTTCACCTTATTTTCCCTTTTTGGTTGTTTTTTTAAGTCTTAAATTCTCCATTCTCTTTCCCTCTTTCTCTTTTCTTCCCACGGCTAAATTGTTTGGTCATTAAAGTGGCTTTCTTCATCCCAATCTTCTTGTTCTTGTAGTTTCTGGTACGTATACCAATCGCCATTTCTAAAAAATGGAAAACAGATCCAGAAGAGCCCTTCCTTTCTTCATCCTCTTCTTTAGCTTTTTAAATTCAATTTTCAGTTCATCAACAAGTAGTGCCATTGTAAATAGTTTTTTTAGACAACCCAAATATTTTTAGTCTTTCAAATAATAATTTCCAAAAGTCCCAAAGTCACCAAGCAATCCAAATACACCACAGTCTGTTTCATTTAGCACTTTCTTCTTTTTATATTTTCTTCTTCTGGGGTTTATAGTTCAGTTATAAAGCTCCAGTTAAAATATATCTTTTAGAAGTTTTGTTACAGTTTCGTTCTAATCTTATAAATTCCAAGCAGCCTCCTCCAAGAAATTTTTAATATTAATTCTTTTCCTCTCCCTTCCCACATAGCAAAAAAAAGTTTTTTTTTTTCCAATGCTCAGAAATCTTAATTGTCCCCTTGGCTT
Source organism: Laticauda laticaudata (assembly GCA_004320025.1). Classification (NCBI taxonomy): domain Eukaryota; kingdom Metazoa; phylum Chordata; class Lepidosauria; order Squamata; family Elapidae; genus Laticauda; species Laticauda laticaudata. The sequence continues at coordinate 28,134 of BHFT01068043.1, forward strand.
CAATTTTCAATTTAATTACCTGCTGATGCAAAAACGGGTTTTTCTGATTTCTCCATTCATTTGCTAATCCCCATAAGGAAGGAGAATGAGAAAAACAAACTTTCCCTTTTTACTTTCATTTGCCGCTCTCTTCCGTATTCGTCGGGACAATGTATCTTTAATAAAACTTAAATTCCAGGGTATTTAAATATTATTTGTCATCCCAGTTAGCCAAAACTTTCACTTTGCTCAGCTTCCTCCTGCACATTCTTATCCGGATGAAAGCTTCTTTGTGGCGGCCATTGCTGACCGTCGCTCCCCCACTTTCGGAAAAGGGAGTTTAGCCAGCTGAGGAGGGGGGTTGCGATTTCCCTGGACCCCTGCTGAGTCTCCCCTATCTTCAGTTACTTCTACGGGGTAACTATAGCCCCCAAATCCAGCTGGATTGGGGCACTCCAGCAGCGAGCGCAGCAGGAACCGTGCACGATCGTGGATTCCTGCCGCTGCCAAAGCCTTGCAAACTGGAAGTTCAGTATCTGAATTTTTCAAGACCTTCCTGCTCTGGTACTGCGTTGTAGTCTGTGGTGTATTTCTTGACTGCTTATTTCTTTACTGCTAATGACTGATCCTAAAATTCACTCTTCAATATCTTCATTGCCAGTTCTAAGGATGGATATTCTACCTGTTGCCATTAATTCAATACATTAAATAATTAATATTATCTCTTAATATTTAATTTTAGTCCTATTTTTTCACTGCGTTCCTTAATTTTTATTTTTAAAGATTGCAATTTTTTTATATTTTCAGTTATCAGTGTAATTGTTAAAAGTGGTTAAACTGTGATGCTTCATATATTTTGCCTTTCTTTTTAGTGGTACATGATCAGCATTGTGCACATCTACAATCGCTGGAGAAATAGTGAAATTCGTTGTTACGTTAATGGTCAGCTAGTATCCTATGGGGACATGGCATGGCATGTGAATACAAATGATGTATGTGTTCAAAAGATTCTTATGTTTATAAATATATACAGAAAATGTATTTATTTATTTTCTGCTTATTTAAACTTTTGATTTTTAAGGCCATCCCAATTCAAAGCTGACTCTGGGAGGCATCACAAAAATGTATCTACAAAGCCTAACAAAATAAAAAAACAAAATAAAAATGACTTTGCATATCAGAGAAAAGATAACTATGACCCAAACAAACTAATATCCATCAAATAGATGCACCAGCAACCTATCCAAGAGCCAAGTTTTTAAATATTCATAAATATATATCCTTTCTAGAAACTGCAGACAAAGAAATACAAGAGATTGATTGTCCCAGGAACTCTTTAAAAAAAAATAATACAGCTGGGAACAGATTGGTTAGTGGTCTGTCTCTTTTCTATGTTAAATGATACATAATTATTGGAGCCCTGTGATATTTTATTATTTTTTAAACTATCATAGAGGATTCCTATTTTTTAAAAGCACAGTACTTAGAAAGGAATATCTTCCTGGGTGTCATTTTCCCAGTCCATGCTATTGTTCAAAAGCATAGTTTCATTTTGCTCACAAATTGCTCCTATATAACTTGGAGAAAAGGGCTTTGACTGCTTAAAGAAAATAAATCACTGGAAAGATTGAGTCAAAAATCTCACAAATAATATCTATAAATATATGTATCGACAGCAGTGAATCAGATTCAAAGTGAAATGTACATCTTTTTGCTAGTTCGCTGAAGTGTTTATTCTCAGACTTCTTGGTTTTTAATAATGTCAAACAATAAAGGGTCGTAGCTTTATAGCAGTTTGAGATTGGATGATGTGCAAGTAGTATATTGCAAAAACTTTCATCTTCTAATATGCCAACAGATTGATCATTTTGATTATGTTAACAAAGAATTTTCTAATATTTTGCCTTCATCTGTGTCACTTTCTTTTTGAATATAAACTATGGATATGGATGGTTGTATTTCTCCTTAATGTTACATATTCATATTGTCATTACCCACAAATTTTAACGAATGTGGATTTAAAATAGTTTGCATCTTTTTCTATGCTTTTCTATGTATTTTATTATCTAATTCACTTGTTTTTCTTTTATATAGAGCTATGACAAATGTTTTTTGGGATCATCTGAAACTGCTGATGCAAATAGGGTTTTCTGTGGTCAACTTGGAGCAGTGTATGTATTCACTGAAGCTCTTAATCCAGCACAGATTTTTGCTATACATCAGTTAGGACCTGGATACAAGGTAGTATTTTATTATAATTCTAGTTTAGGAAAAAAACTTGTTGCATTAAATTATAATGAACTCTCTTGATGGTGTTGTTTTGGCTCCTTTTATATAGACTTTAAATTATAATTCTTACTTTATAGAATATGCTTTTAAATATACTGTGTCCATGTGTGTGTCTATTTATATAAATCCATTATACTAAAGCAATTCTAACAAATAGCCATAATAAAGGAAATGAATTGAATATTGATTTTTTAAAAGGTTGCATTGTATTAGACTCTATGATATATTCATTTCCAAAAAAAAATTGTAAATACTTTTAAAAGAAATATTGTTGTAAGATTCACTCTTACATATTAAAATAAGCTCTTATCTTCTAACTCTAATATAATCTGTTATGCAATTCTCATGGCAGTATTTACAAATGCTTTATTTGGTGTGGCATTGGTTGGAATGCCTTCTCGTTGCCAACAATTAACTTATTTGCCTCTGTGAGAGTAACTCTATGTTCTTCTTGGCCTTTCTCTGCTTACAAAAATGCATCAAATTCATATAATAGTTTTCAATTTCTTGGAGATTCTTGTAATATATACTATTAAAATAGTGGGAACTTATGGCATACTAGATTTTCAGTTACATAATTTGTGTTAAAATAAGAAATTTAAGTACCTATCGTATTTTTCACTCCATAAGACACACCCCCTTCCCCAAATTGGGTAGAAATGTCTTTGCATAGGTGCTATTCTTTTGGTAAATAGCAGGTGGGCCATGGCAGCTGGGTCCTTTTACAGTGCTAAACCCTGCCTCTTCTGTCTTTGTCTTTGCCCATTTCTTCTGTTTCTTTTCCGCAGTGCAGGAGTCAATAGGTAGGCCTTGCAGGCTCCGCTTGACTTTTTTTTTTCTTGTTTTCCTCCTCTAACCTAGGTGCTTCTTATGGTCAGGTACATCTTAGGGAGCAAAAAATATGGTATAGTCTTTCATAGTGCATATTATAAATCAGCTAGCTTTTTTGAAACTGTTATCTCAATAAATAAAATATCTTTTTAAAATTTTGTTATTCTTTAGTAAGAATGTTTTAGGTCTTTGCAAAAGGCAAAGAATATGCTTGATTTTATTAATATGTAATGAAGTGGCCATATCTTGATTATCTATTATGGCATTATTGTTTGTCCTTCCATGTTATATAAGAAATGATTGGCTGCTTTAACATTCTTCCTTTCTTCTGCAGAGTACTTTCAAATTTAAATCTGAAAGTGATATTCACCTTGCTGAACACCATAAGCAAGTTCTGTATGATGGGAAACTTGCAAGTAGTATTGCTTTCACCTACAATGCTAAGGCTACAGATGCTCAACTATGCCTTGAGTCTTCACCAAAGGAAAACCCTTCAATTTTTGTACATTCTCCCCATGCGCTTATGCTTCAGGTTTGTATAACAATAGATTTATTATTTATAATTTTTCATTGTTCTATGAATGCCACATAAATCTGTATTTGACAGCTACTAAAATTTAAATGTACCTTGAAAAATCATTTTTACAGATTGTTGATGTATGCAGCCCATACAAATTGTTTCCTCTGTTGATGAATTTTCTGTTATGATTATTATCTTTAGTCTGTAATTTATTTATTATAAACAGTGAATTCATGTTCTTGGTTTTAGTAATGGTAATTTCCTGTATTAATGATGAAATGGCAGCCTTAATTATTTAGAACAACTGAAATCAGTTTCAGTTTCTGTTAACTGTCAGAATAGAAACAATCCAGTCTTAATTAACTTGAAGAAATGAATCTAAAGAAGATAAACTTCAGGTGGATTATATTCCCACTGAGTAGCTCATATTTGACCTTGAATGAGCCCAATGCTTCTTCTTTTTTTAAATGCAGGATGTGAAAGCGATTGTGACACATTCTATCCACAGTGCAATTCATTCAATAGGAGGAATCCAAGTTCTTTTTCCTCTTTTTGCTCAATTAGACAATAGGCAACTTCATGACAGTCAAGTGGAAACAACTGTCTGGTAGGTATTTGTCAGGAAAACTTATTGTTGGAAATTCTCATAATTTTGTATAATATGTGATAAATGTATTGAGTGGTTTCCCCCCCTCGCATACCATTTTTTTCATGATATATGAGAGAAAACATAAATGGTAGTATAAATGGTATATGATGGATATTTTAATAAAAATAATTCAAATTTTAAAAAATCACTTGTTTCATATTTGGATTACAAAATTTTTGCTCATAACCACATTTCACAATAGTTTGACGAATCATGGTTTATTCACCCACACAGTCTCTGGGTTATAATAAAATCAAGCTGTGATGTATGATCATTATATTATAATGCTGACTCCACACTAAATCTAAATCATATTAGACTTTACATAATGTGAGAACCCACTCTGTATCTTTCAGTAAAGTTTTTTTTTTCAGTGCTATCAAAACTGAAAAATGAAGTGTTTCTCATGGAATTAAAAGTAAAGGAATTAATATGAGACATTTCCAAACCTATTTCCTATAAATGTCAGTGTTTGCTAAAAATAGATTCTGCATCAGGTGACAATACTGGCTAACCTATTAAGAGCTCAAAATCTTAGCAAGATTGGACTTCATTAGTCCTTAAGTCAGGGGTGTCAAACTGGCAGTCCATGGGTTGGATGCTTCACGCACAGGCCACATCCACCCTGGCTCTGCAAAGGCAAAAAATGTTGCGATACATCATACGATGCATTTGAGTTTGGCACCCTTGCTTAAGTAGTAGAGCATTCATAAAATAGTAGACCGCTTAGGCTATGCTATAAATTAAAGAATGAAATGGCAACTCATTTCCATGTCATTGCCAGATAAATTGCGAAGTCACTGGAAATTAAGCTTGAATCAAATTAGATTTTACTTTTTTGCTGCTACCATAAATGGTTACAAAGTTAAATGTGAATAGTTCATAGAAATTTAACTACATTATTTAATATTTATGAATAAATGCCCATTTTTTAAAGCGCTTACATTGGACATTTTTATTTTGATTTTTTTCTTAGTAAACTAAATTAACTGCTATTATGTGAATTGCTTGAGTAAACATTTATGATATGCTGAAGCAATGTTTGGGAAGTTTGCTCTTCATAGCTTTAAATGACAATTAACATAAAAATTCAAAAGCCAGCAAATGAAAACTGGTATTAGTAGAATGAAATCATTGTAATTAATAGCATCTAATTATGTTACTTGAACTAAATAAATATTTTATATTGGAATGAGACACTCTAAGTTTAGTAAATAATTCCTGACTGCTCATTGGATGTACAATAGATGTTAGGAATACATATTTCAAAATGTTTGGGAAGAATATCACACTGTTCATGAAATAAAGAGTGCTATTAATTAAAGCACCCCATCTTTTTTCAGATTTCTATGCAGAGATCCATAAAAAGTGGTCTGCTTTAATGAAAGACTTTATATAAAGCCCAAAACATATCTTCACAATTATTTTTCAAATATGCATTTCCGAGAAAAAGTTAACATACATAGTTAGTTGGGCTCTTATAAAATAGAAAATTTCAAGAGTATATCAAGTTATCACCTGAGCATTCATTCTACATTTGTACCTAAAGTTCTATCTTCGAAATCATGAAAATACCTCTTAATAACAAATGTTGAAGGATGTGCCTGTTTATTTAAAGGATTTAGAAAGCTGCCCATCTTGAACTATATACTCTGGGAAGCTCAAAATCCCAAAATAAAACCATTACCTATCTACAGTAAAAATAAAAAACAAAAAGACCTGGCATTACAGTTACATTTTCCCTGCAAACAAGAAGTCTACCCATATCAGTCTCATCCTCATGAGTGAAAGTTCAGCTCTTAAATGCTTATGGATTGTCTTATGGACAATCTATATACCTCAGGAATGAACCCAGGCATGATATAATCAGAGACAACAATATACTTAATCTAAATGTTTCAGCAAGTTTGTGACAGAGATATTTCTTTACAATCTGGTTGCCAGGCAGTATACTTCCATATCCATTTTGGCTTTGATTGTAAGAAAAGATAGTTGTTATAGTGGAATATTGAACTGTCAGGAATTTTTATTTGCTTTTTAAATGTGGGAATGTTGACCAGTCACAATTCTTTTACAGGGAATGAGCATTGCTGCTATAGCTGGGCTCTTGCTATGTGATATATGTACATTACTTGTTATTTGGGCAGATATGTGCTGGAGAGATTGTGAAGTGCATCACACACATGGTGCATCAAACAAACACTCACTCACTCATACACACATGGAAGAAGATTTGGGGGGAAATTGATTTCAAGAGGGAGAAAAGAATGTCCCAGAAACACAATAGCATTGAAAAGTATCTGGTTTGGGTTGCTTTACTTTGTATTTCAAATTAGCTTTTTTGATCACTCAGACAGAGTGGACATGAGCGGTTATTTGGTATAGATATATTGTCCTTTTGTTTCTCTGGCAGGAGACTTTACAGTTTTAAAGATGATTCCATGTAGAAGTTGCTGTGGTTTTGGAATTTCAATCTTGTCTTTCTTACATTATTTCATAAATTATTATTAATAATTTTTAGTATTCTTATATATTGTATTTTATATACTATTCTTCTTATTTTTCCTGTTAACTATTTTGTTATTGATATAGTGTGTAGATGGCAGGCTAACAATTTGTAAACAGATTTAGTAGTTGGGTAGTTTAAAATTCTTTTGGCCTGCTTTGTAAGGGATGGGAATTAATATCGTCCTATTATATTAATTAACATCCATCTAGGAAGGATGTTAGTCTTTCTTGAAGACACTTTTTCTTTTTTCAAGACATTTTTTCTTGTGTTTTTTCTTTTCTTTTTTAATACTTTGATGTTTTGAATTTAACTTTCCTTGAGTAAACTAAATATTATTTATAAAAATAATTATGTCTCAAGAATGGATTACTATGATTCTATGTACAGTATATGAATATTCATTTGAATGGATGATGGAAACTTCAGATAGCATACATTGTCATGTTATAGATTGGATTTGAATATTTGAATACAATTTCCTTTTCATTTATGAACATGTTCATATTTTAAAGAGCTTAGAACTATTTCACTGAAATTAACAAGATGTCTCAAGTAATCTGTGTAATAGGAAATTTATTGTTGTAGAAGTCTGAAATAGTTTGTCAGATCAGATTTTGTCTAATGTTTTCCAGTACTCCCTGTAATTTGAAGATGTCACTGAAATATATTTATGTTTGGCTGGAAAGCACTGGGATCGAAAATATATATTGAAGCAAATAAGATTTTTCCAAGTTGCTTTCTAATGCCAAAAACAAAACAAAGCAAAAACATTTTATGTTTGAATCTATAATTTGAATTTTTAATTTTACAAGATAAAATCAAATATTTCCTATATCCATCTGTTTATCAATCTCTCTATCCTTTTATCCACCCATCCATTTACATATTCTGTATCAATAGAGTGAGCATTATATCAAAGTACATGGGAAGAGTTTTAATGGAATCATGACTGAATTAAGGTTGTTGGACTAAACGAAGTTCTGTTTCTATGGCTGAAGTGTTTGAGAATTTAACAGATATGTCACTGCTACATTGCCAATATCTAGCTCTATTTCCTGTGCCATTGCTATGAAGGAAAGTGTTGCAATTCTTGCACAATTATCTGGATTATAAAATACTTGATATTGTCTAAGATTCTAAAAGCAATTTCTGACATGATAAAGGTGGTGTTTATTCATTTTCACATGGTTTATAATAATAGGATTGATTCGACATTATTATGGAAGGTACTGCTAGCCTTGGCAGAAAAAAGTAGATATATTTTTCAGCTTAAGTTAGTTCAGCAACTGTAAGCATTCTTGGGTAGGTATATCTCAGCTATAATGAACCATGCTCTGGTAACCTCCTGATTGGATTACTATAATGCATTATATATAAGGCTGCCCTTGAAGATACCTCTATTTGTTCAGTTCAGAACTTGTCTGCTATAATTTCCAGTAATCTAACTAAATGAACCACAGTACCTCATCTCTTAAAGAAATACATTGATTCATTTTTTTTAATTTATGACCCTAATTTTAGCTCCTGCTTCTTATCTTTTAGTGCCTTAAAAGGCTTCAATTGAAATACACAAAAATACTTCATTGTAACTTTATTTATCCATGTAATCAATTTATATAGCCACCCACCTGGTAATCATGACTCTGGATAGTGAACACAAGAACAAAAACCAAAGCAATATAGACAAAGCAAACAACAGTAAGACAATGCAACTCAAATGTTATAATCCAATCATATCAGAAAATATCGTAGCTTCATCCAATCTACAGATCCCATGCCCAGAGGAATGTCCAGGTCCTGAATAATTTATAAAATAGTTTTTGGGGGGCAGAGATTTATGTTACAAAGGATGACATCTAAGGCACACTTCTCTGGTTATGCCAGAAAATACTGCTTAATAAATGGGACCAGGAGCATCCTTGAACTTCTGGATTAGTGGGCTGGACAAAACTGCAACCAACTCTGTCCTTGGAGGATTATAAAGCCCTTGAAATGCTTTATATGTGTTAATCAACACCTTGAATTGGACCTGGAGACCTACTGGGAACCAATATAGCTCATAGAGCACTGGTGTAACGTGTATACCATGTGTGATGGATCCAGTGAGATTTACCCATAACAGCCCATGCTAATTGCATTTGTGGACTAGTCACAGCTTCTGAGTATTTTTCGAAGTCAGTTTCATGTGGAGAATATTGCATTAATTCATAAAGGATATTATCAATGCCTGGATAATGGTGAGCAAGATCTCTTGATCCAGAAAAGGCTCAGTTGGTAAACAAGACAGATTTGTGCAAAAATCCTCCTGACAATGTCTGTCACCTATTTCTTGAACAGTAGCTTCAAAGTCAGAAAGACCTCCAAGTTATGTTAGCTTTGTCTAGTGCTCAATCAAGAACTAAATATGGAAAATCTCTGAATCCAGAGGACTTTGAAACCCCAAACTACTAAATCTTCAAAACCCTATGGCCTCCAGAAATGAATCCCAACAGCATCACTTGGATGGCCTAAGGAAAAATATACAATTGGGATCACAGCATACTGGTGATACTGGAATCATTTTGGCTAATGACCTTGTGGATTCCACTTTGAATAGGAGTGTGGAGACAACAGAACTATGAGGGACATCAGAAAATACTTCTCCTAGTCCCAATCCCCTGAGCCAGTCCAAAAGCATACCATGATTGATGCTATTAGAAAGGCACAACTGATCAAGAATGATACACCATTCCTAATGTTTCCCTTGCCAGAGGTCATCCACAACTTCAATGAATGTTGCTTCAGCCCCATACTTTAGTCTAAAATCAGACTGTAACCAGATTCTTTAGCAGTGCAACCCCTTCTCAAACATGTTCCCTAAGATGAAAGGATGAAGACGTGACCTAGATGTCCAGCTTAGTTAAGCCACTCTTTGTCAATTTCATCAGCATTGTAGGCATCTTTTCTGTCATTTCATCACTTGAAGCTTTTCTGTAAATCAAGAGCATGAACTCCATGAACAAAGAGAAGCAATCAAGTCCAAGTCTGAATTGCTGACTCATTTCAGATGGCAACCAAGAGTGTAGTCAAATTGTGTATGTGAACCTTCAGGAACTAACCCAACTGCCCTGGAAATCCATCTGGTGTCATCAGTCCTCTCCAGCATATCAATAGAATAGGCCTTATCTTCTTGTAGTGGAAAGCAGATCTAGAGCATTTCAAGGCAATCAGAGTAATTAGTCGATGGAAATGGAGTGATGGTAGGTGCCTCAAAATCAAATCATTTCACTGCTTCCCTAACACAAAAACAAAATCCAATGATTTGGCAAGGAAATTTCTACTGTTGGGATAATTTTTTTCACTCTGGTTTGTTCCTTTCTCAGAGCAAAATGGTCAGATACTATAATTCAGAGTTCAAAAATTTATTTAACTGAGAAGGCAAGATTATTGAGTGTTCAGCGCAGCCAGGGCCCTATAGTTTGATATAAACAACCAGTTTGTGCATGCCTAATTCTTAAAATCTTGAGGTTGTATTTTCTTAATGTGATTTCTCATTGTTCTAATTGGTATACTTTATCTTTGTTGCCAGGAGTGTAACGGTTTCCCCCAATTCTTTATTTGCCTATATGACTTTCTCACTTGTATTTAATGACAAAGTACTAACTTTCCTTCTAAAATGGTCTTAGTTTAGCTTTTTAATAATTGTTTCCTACACTAGGCAACAATTCCAAATGATTGCTATAGCCCAATATTACAAATAAGTTCTCCTATCTAATAATCTGCAGACAACATCTCTAGAGGCTTTAAGAGTATTTTAGATGAGAACAGCCAGTCCTGGGGTTTCACCTATGTCAACCCTGGAAGAAAGATCAGACTAGGAAACCAGTGCCATGTAAGACAGCAATTCTTTTATTGTAAACCTATAGAGATAGAATCCTGCAAGCATGAAAACACTTTCTCCTTCCCTCTCTTTATCTTTATTGAATTAGGGAGGAATTTTCCCAAGTTTATTCATGTTGCATTCTTGCCCTGAAGGCAGTCCCTTTTTATATGACTGTTGCCTTGGGAGCAGCTCTTACTCTTTTCCCTTAAAGCAATTCTGTGATTCTATATGCTGATGCTTCATCCAAAACCTGAATGGGAACTTTTCAAAGAGGGTAAAACTTTCCTCTGTGCCAGCAAGATCTTGGTGATACAGTATATATCAGGTCAGTCAGGGATGCGAGGAGCTTTATTCGAAGCTGTCTGAAGTATTTAAAATACATGTTTTCAGAAGAATTACCAGATAACATTGTTTCACATTAGTTCTTGAACTAAATTCTGTATTCATGGTTATCATTATTTAGAGCAGGAGTCCTCAAACTTGGCAACTTGAAGGCTTGTGGACTTCAACTCTGGCTGAGGAATTCTGGGAGTTGAAGTCCACAAGTCTTAAAGTTGTCAAGTTTGGAGACTTTTGATTTAGAGTGTATTTTATAATGTGATGTATTGAACATTTTTCTACTGAAATATTTAATTTATTGAACAGATATAATGAATTTCAGAAGCACATCAAGCCATATTATTAAATGGAATAAAATAAGATCTACTTCATCAATTGTGTGCTTTTTAAAATTATTCCACTTTGAATAATTCCAGTTGGAAGTAAGCAGTGGCAACCTCTTACTTTTCTAATAATATGATAAGGAAGACATTTGTTCATGTTTAATTATTTATTATTTCTGTTCCCAAATTTTTATTTTTTCAAGTAAGAATTTTTGTCAGAAAAGATTAAGCAACAGCCATTTAAATAACATTACAAACAACCAAAGAGAATTTAAAAAGCCATATAAATAGCAATTGTACTTAGACTTATATACCACTTCACAGTCCTTTCCAGCCCTCTCTAAGCAATTTACAGAGTCAGCCTATTGCCCCCAGTTGCCCTGGGTCCTCATTTTACTGACTGTGGAAGGATGGAAGGCTGAGTCAACTTTGAGCTTGGTGAGATTTGAACTGCAAATTGCAGGAGCCAGCAGTCAGCAGAAGTAGCCTGCAGTACTGCATTCTAACCACTGTGTCACCACGGCTTTTTAATAATTACCTTTTTATGTACAAACAACTTTATGAAGGTTTTTTCTAGTTAATTTTTGGATTATATCTCCATATTCCATAATAATGGGTAGGCAAATGAGTGGCATCCAGATTATTTGGGATATATTCTTATAATCTCTGGCTTTGAACTTGCTACCTGGCTCTGAGACAAGTAAATCCAAAGAAGATGAAGGTTCTGCGTTCCCTCTTCATAGGAAACTAGTAGTGAATAAGGAAAACAGCAATGGAATCTGGATTTACCACCTCATTTCTTGATTAAATCTGTTGATAAATATGCCTCTCGGACTCTTCCTATCTACTGTGCATACTACTAAAACTCTATTATTTTATTTGGTTGAAACAGTGAATCACAGGGCAAACGTTTTTGAACTAAGGTACTTCAAATGGACTAACATATAATTATTCCAAAATCTATGATTTCAAGTCCTAAGGGGATAAAATTTGTGAAAGTTGTGCTTGCTTCAGGCTACTGCTAAAGTAAGTCTGCTACTGCAGTCACGTCAGTTTTAAATGCTCAATGGCAGTTTCCCAACCACTCTCATAATCCCTTGTTCCTTTCCCAACTCAGTAGCAGCCACTTACTTTCCTAGCAGGAAGGGACGAGGAAGGAGATGGGGAATGGCAGGAGGAAGGGAGAAATAAGAAGGAAGGAAGGAAAGAAGGAGGGAAAGAAGGAAAGGAGGGAGGGAGAAATAAGAAGGAAAGGAGGAACATGAAGAAATAATTCCCATGTGCCTTCCCTGACATATGTTGCATCCTCATGCACCCTTTCTGATGCACATCTCCTCACGTGCTGTCCCTGACCTTCACAATACCTCTTGCAAACTGTCAGGGATTCCCAGACCTCCTTCATGATCTACATAACACTTCTCTCTCACACCCACACCCATACCCATACCCATACCCATACCCATGATACCTACACATATTTCTTCACTACACTGCCTCTGTGTTCCCTTCTTGACTCATGTTGTACTTCTCAGGCATTCCAATGGATTCTCCCTGACCCACATTTGCCATTGTTACTTCCTCCCCAACCTTTGCTACATCTGTTGCATATCCTCTGCCCTCCCCTACACAGCAGCTGCCGCTCACCTGTCTGCTTGCCTTGGAATTAGAATTTTTTTGTTGACTTTCTCACTGCCAGTTTCCCAAAAGCAAAGTAAAAGGGGAAGCCGACAAGCATTGAAGGGAGAGATGGAGGGAAAAGGATAACAACAGAATGTTTATTTTATTTATTTATTTATTTATTTGATTTGTCAACCACTTACAAGATGCAGGTATAAGAATAAATAGTTTTGAATATATGAGATGGATACTTATAAGAAAAATAAAAAGAAACAAAAGGACAGAGATGGTAGGCATGATTGGTGCACTTATGCACGCCCCCTACAGGCCTCTTAGGAAGGGGGTGAGGTCAATAGTAGACAATCTAAGGTTAAAGTTTTGGGGGTTTGGGGAAGTCACCACAGAGTCAGGTCGAGTATTCCAAATATTGAGCACTCTGTTGCTGAAGTAGTACTTTCTGCAATCAAGTTTGGTGCGGTTAACCTTGAGTTTGTATCTATTGTGTGCTCTTGTATTGTTATGATTGAAGCTGAAGTATTCATTTGCAGGTAGGACATTGCAATGTATGATTTTATATGCTATATTTAGATTGGACAGAAGGCAGCGTAGTTCTAGGTTTTCTAGGTCTAGAGTTTCAAGTATGGTGGCATAAGGTATTCTGCAATGAGTAGAGGAGCAGAGAACTCTTCTTTGTGAAATATTTCTGGACTTTCTCAATTGTGTTAATGACAGGGAGGGAGGGAAGAAAAGTTAGTTTCCAATGCTCTCTGACAGTTTCCCAGAAGGAAACTGAATGGGAAAGCCAGCAGAAAGTCAATCATAGTCCTATTATTTTTTCTGCCCATCCATGATCATTCTTTTTATTGTTTTTGTTGTTTTTGCTGTTGTTGTTGCAGTTGTTGTTTAAGTAAGGAACAATGACCGAACAGGGCAAAGGTTGTCTACTCTGGTATAATTTTTAATCATTCCTTGTATATCAGAAGTAGCTATCTTTTCAAATGTATTCAATTTTTGCCCATAGCAGTATTATTATTTATTTATAAAATTTATATGCCGTCATCTCAATATGACCCTGTGTTAAGAAATAGGTTGAATGGTATTGATAAATAGTATCTGGCAGAGTTCAAACAGATTGTGACAACTGAAATGGCCATTTGCCCTTTTTGTGAATGCCTAGGAGGACTATGCTGATCTGTGATGAACGAATGCTGAATTGACTGCAAATGACTGGGTAGGTTCTTAGTGCTCTATAAATAAGACCCAGTCACTTATTTGAGTCTACACTTGTAACACTTCATCTTAAGGCCCTGTCACACTGGCCGACGGATGCAAAATGTTTGTAAAAAGGACACAGCGGACGAGAAAAATGTTCCATCCATTGTTTATCTGCTCTCAAAAGTGCCCCGAATTTGCATAACCAGAGCGGACAACACGGAAAGGAACGGACGGGGGAGGGACGTAGGGCAGATGGAAAGCGGATGCTCCATGGAAGCCTAACGGATGGAAGCAGATGGGAGCGGATGGCACATCTGCAAGGCTTCCGGGGGAGCACAGCAAAGCGGACGCGGAACGGAAAGAGCGGATGCCAGAGCGGATGCCGAGCAGATGAAACGGATGCACAGCAGAAGCCTAGCAGATGAAGCGGATGCAGAGCAGAAGCCTAGCGGATGCTCTAGCGGAAGCCTAGCAGATGCCTAGCGTTCACTGCACATGCGGGGAGGATGCATTGCATCAGCCCCGTGGATATAAAGGGAAGCAACTCCCAAGCAGGTCACCATTCAGAGGAAAGACCTGCTTCCAGACACAGCTCTCCAGCCAGCCAGCCAGCCAGCCAGCCAGCCAGCAACCCAACAACCATGGGGAAGAAACGGAAGCCTCTGCCATCTGCTACCAGCCCTGGCAAGAGGGACAGGGCCACTGTCCCACCCCCTGGCCCTGACTCTGCTTCTGCTGGGCTCGATCTTCTGGTGCTGGGGCTTCTGCTGATGCTGCTTCTGGTGGTGGTGCTTCTGCTTATGCTGCTTCTGGTGGTGGTGCTTCTGCTGGTGCTTACTCTGCTGGCACTGCTCCTGGTGGTGGTGCTTCTGCTGGTGCTTACTCTCCTGGCGCTGCTCCTGGTGCTGGTGCTTCTGCTGATCTTACTCTGCTGGCGCTGCTCCTGGTGCTGGTGCTTCTGCTGGTGCTTATTCTGCTGGCGGCTGCTCCTGGTCCTGCTGGTCCTGCTGGTGCTGGTCCTGGTCCTGGTCCTGCTGGTCCTGCTTGTCCTGCTTTTGCTGCTACTGTTGTTGCTGCTGCTGCTGGTGGTGGTGGTGTGGAGGAGCAGCCCCTACAACCTCGAAGCCCTTCTGATGAGGGCCCATATGGCCCTGCCAAAGGGAGGAAGAGGCAGACGCATGAACGGGAGAGGAGGCAATACACCAATAGAAGAGGAACATGAGGAGGAGGTGCTGGAGTGGCTGAGGGAGAATGAATATCTATGGCGGAAGGGACACAGGCTCTATCAAGACACCAAAAGGAAGCAGGCTGCTTGAGAGAGAAGGCAGCGATCCTGGGCTACACTTCAGAGGTGTTTCCTCAGCTGGTGAAAGCACATGCACACCTGGTACGGGAAGCTTCACCTCAAGAAATCTGGCCAGACCGCGGTCCAGCTGACGGACAGAGAGACCTACATGATGGCCAAGTGCAGCTTCTTGGAGGGTGAGATCCCGCCACCGAGGAGCAGCCCCTCCACAACCCTCTCTCTCGGGCAGCCTGCTGAGAGCCAGTCCTCTTCTGGCAAAGAGTCAGCTCCTGTGTCACTGCCCTTCCAAGGCTTTCCACAGGCCCATTCTACCCTACCAAGGCTACAGCTACCAGGAGGTCCAGCAGCACAGGCAGCCCTTCCCAGTCCAGGCACATGTACATCGGACACGACCGGTGCCACTGATGCCACCACGCCACTGATGCCAGCCACACCGCAGATGCCACCCATGCCACAGATGCCACCAATGCCAGTCCTCACCCAGCTGCAGACCAGACAGCCCCATTACAACTGCTCCTTCCTCCACCCGCACAGCCAAGCCGGCCTCAGTACATCTGTCATCGGTATTGGGCTGACACCCCATGTCATGGAGGAAGGGGCTCTCACATCATGGGGCTGAGCCAGCTGTCTGAGAGCTTCCTCCACACACCGTCCCCTGTTGTCCTCTCGGGTCAGGCACCCCAATGACACCTCAGACCAGCACCTAGGCAGCAGCCACCTCCACAGCACCTGGACCCTTCACCCCTGAGACTGGGCACGCCTCGAGTGACCAAGAAGAGTACCAGAGACTGGGTGGCTACCTATTGACTTTATTTTTGCTTTGGACACTTTACTTGGTCATTTTTCTTTTTACAGCTTGTTATTAACAAAGATTATCTTTGCTTCAACACACTTGCTTCATTTATTTTTGTAAATAAAGTCTTGGTGGAACTTTTAGAAATGGTTTAAGCCTTTGCATGCTTGTGGGATGGGTTAAGATAGCAGTGGATGGGTAATAGCTGTGGGGATAGATAAACTCCCAGTGCAAGCATAGTGGGACTGTATGGTCCACCCTCCCCAGGTGCCACACCTATGCCCTTTATTATCAATAATAATGTAATCAATCATCCACACATGTCACATAAACACAACTCTTTATTAAATGCCCTGTTCATTGTAGCCCACCCAACATACATGGCCCAATGATGAGACAGGCTGAAGGAAGCATCCATTAATCATCTATCATCCTGTCTTGCCACTCCACTGCTCCAGCTGGGGAGTTGCACCAGTGTCTCAGGAGGTTGAGCTGCTTCTTCCCTTCACGTGAAGCTCTGTTGGGGCCTTGCACATCCTTAGTGTCTATCAGGTTTTGCCCTTGCCTCCATTCCCACAGGCTCCATGTCCCCATTGCCTTGTTGGTGGTCCACAAGCCTGTTCTGCAACACTGGGTAGCGGGTTCGCATGAGATTGTGCAGGATGCAGCAAGCTTCCACGATCCTCCTCACGGTCTGTGGGCGATGCTGCATGGTGGTGAGAAGTACCTGGAACCTGTTGGCCAGGATGCCAAAGGCGTTCTCTCACCACCAGCCTTGCCCTGGACAGCCTGTAGTTGAAGATCCTCTCTTTACAGGTGAGGAGTCTGGAAGTGTAGGGCTTCATGAG
Organism: Laticauda laticaudata; assembly: GCA_004320025.1. Taxonomy (NCBI): domain Eukaryota; kingdom Metazoa; phylum Chordata; class Lepidosauria; order Squamata; family Elapidae; genus Laticauda; species Laticauda laticaudata. The sequence goes on from BHFT01068043.1 coordinate 45,214, forward strand.
GTAGATTCTGAGGGAGAAGGCGTCATCCCCACGATGAAGCAGGGCACATTTTGTGTGTCATTGGGCAGGGGGTCTGGATCTGGGAAGCCCATGATGAGGTTGCATTCCAGCCCTTCCTTGAGGTGACTGGCGTTGTATACCTGGACATCTGAAGCTGACCCGTTGCCTGAAGCATCGAAGTACATGAACTTGTAGTCAGCATCAAACCATGGCGAAGAGGATGATGCTGAAGAAGTCCTTGTAGTTGAAATAAGTGGACCCCGACTTGGCTGGAGCTTTGCAGGCCACGTGCTTGCCATCTATGGCTCCAACGGTGTGGGGAAAGTTCCACCTCTGATACCACTGCTCTGCAACTTTCTTCCAGCCTTCTTCAGTGGAGGGGCACTGGAGGAGCTGCTCCAGGTATTCTTCGATGATAGCCTGCACCACTTCTCTGACCACAATGCTGATGGTGTTGTGTGGCACCCTCCAGCCGTACTGCATGCTCCTGTAGGTGGTCCCTGAGGCGAGGTGGCGCAGAGTCAGTGCCACCTTGAGCCCAGGGTCCAGGCTGGGGCGGAAGTTGGTGCTCTGCTTGGTCAACCTGAGTGTCAGCCGCTGCAAACAACTTCGTCAAACATGGCTGGAGGCATCCTCATGAAGTGATGGAATGCACGAGGGTCTTCGTTCCTCAGCTCCACCATCAGCTTGTTGTACAGTCCATACTCTGCTCTTCTCCTGATCCATCTTTGGACTAGACACTTCTTGGCCGCCTCCTTTTCTTCCCATAGAACAGGTGAAAGAGCCTGTAGATGGCTTTGCACTGTTGCAGAATGATGGTGGCTACCAAAAGGACTGTGTTACAATCCATGGTGGAGATGACTGGATGCTGTGGAAGAGCAAGAGCCAGATGAAGGCTGCAGAGGTCTGCAACAGCAGGGCTGCTGGACTGAAAGTGAGATCCAGGTGAGTCCTCCCCTTTTTATAGGCAATATAGGTTTTCCACTAGGTGTCCTTTTGCATCCTCTAGACATCCTCTAGACATCCTTAATATCCGAGATAGGTCCCCTCTGCGAACGTTTTTTCCGTTTTAAATGCTTTCTATGCGAGCTGCATCCGCTTTCATCCTTTCTACGTCCGTGCTACTAACGTTGCGTTGTCCGTTCCGCGTCCGTTTCGCTTCCTCCCTGTTTCCGTTTACCGCTGGATCGGATTTTGAATTGCGCGGATGCGCAGCGGATGCCTAGCGGATATAGGCGGACACGTAACGAATGACGACGGATGTAGACTGATGTTCCCCGTATGCGTTGTGGATGCAGAACGGACGCGTTTGATACATTTTCCGCTCAAAACGTTTTGAACAGCTCAAAACGTTTTTGAGTGGATGGAACCTCAGTCAACGGATGCTGGATGGATAGAGAGGATGAAAAACGGATGCAGTGAGTACAGAACGGATGAATCGCGTTAACACAACGGATGGCAAGTGTTTCTCTCCATTTTACATCCTCTTTCCATCCGTTGGTGCAGTGTGACATGGGCTTTAGTTAACAATGTAATGTTTTATAATATAAATGAAATATTTTACCTAGAAGTGGATGAAATTCTACAGATCTATCTCAGAGTAATCAGTGCTGACTATATATAATTTTAAGACTGTCATAAGTTCTTGATGGGACTTAAAATATCAGGAAAGCAATTTATTTAGAATAACAAAGCCTGGTGAGCATGGTTTGTATTTTTATATGTTAATTATAAAGTGTCTTCTGTTGAAAACTTTGGGAAGTTTCATTTTTATCCTCATTTCCTTATGACTAGCATTATTAACAAGCAGATATCAGGCATGTTTCCCTGCCAATTCTCTGCTTCTATAGCTAAACAGAATGAAAATTAGTGGCAGAAAAGAACGGTGAACAAAGCTTAATTTTAGCTTTTGATAATGCTGAATATGCTTAAGAGTTTCCAATTTTGGATGGAAATTACAATCTTCTGTTTAGCAGTCTTTGCTCCTAGTGATCTTCTCTGCTTCTCAAGAATAAAGTTGATTAATAGAGAGGACAGAGAAGAGCCATGTTTTTCTGAGATTCTAAAACTTGGGAAATTCAGTCATAGGTGGGCAATTGGGTTGATCCATTTCTGTTGCAGATAAACCTCAGTAGTATTGGCCATTGCATTGTGTATATATTACTATCTTATGGACACATACTGTTGTATACTAGGTGAGACATGGTATAGTGGAGATCTAGGAATGGCCTGAAGTATCCTTTATATTTGCCTTTATATCTAGGGGAGTTGGAAATAGGCAACAGTGGAGCGATTTTTATGGCAATGCACAGACTTTTGCAAGTTTAATATGAATCCTGTACCAGTCCAATGCAGTTTAGTTCCTGGTAAGTTGTTTATAAATGTTACTCCCCCTCCGTTCAATAATGACTTTTTATAAAGATATTCATGGAGTACATCTTGGAATAAATTTGATGTTCAATGCAAACTAACCTTTTCCCCTGCCCACAATATTAAATATTAAGCTGTACTAAGAATTCTTAAAATTGAATAGTTGGATATAAATATTTGTAAATAAATAATCATAAATAAAAACTACAAAGATATTAGGAATCACTATATTAGTATATTTAATTTTTGTAAATTGCTGTTCACAAAAAATGTAATTAAGAAATGTAATTCTGAATTTAGTAAAAAATATAAAATGTAACTCATACATACATACATACATGTATATAATTTAGTGCTGTAGATAATTGCTACAAAATATGGGATCAGTGATTGAAGTTTTGTTTACTGTTTCTAAGAAAGTTAATTCAGAATTGCATTTGATCATAGCTTTTCATATGTTAAGAAACAAGGACCTCTAGATCTCTTCAACTGCCTTTGATTCATTTATTCTTTATCCATTTGTGATTTTTTCAGTTGAAAGATAAGTGAAAAAGTCTGTTGGAATTAAACATTTAAGGTGTACCTCTGATGTTAAAAGCTAACTTTTTAGCAGCAACATAGAAAGCTAACCTTGGCTTCGTTTGCAACATGTAATAATTAGAAAGTTTACTGCTGTACAGTGATAGTTATCCTGCCAGTTGGTGTGGATGAACAATCTAATGTTTGTTTAGTTTAAAAATCCTATCTTAAATAATGAAGTTAGGAATTCAATGCCAATGATAGATTATATTTTCAGATTTGGGGAGGGGAGTTAGGAAAAAAAGAAGAAGATTCATCTCATAATGTTAAACAAACCATACATGGAATTTCTGGTTTACGAAAGCATACTTGCTGGCACAAATAACCAAACAGTATGCACACCAAACATGAGGACATGTTATTTAGGTCAAAATAGCATAAGAACATAGCTGCTGGTTTTAAGCTACAACTAAAATGGCCAATTGTGACAATTGTGTTGATCAATTTCAGACCATGTTATCTTATATGAGCATACTGTGGTATTTTAATTTGGCAGAATGGAGGTGTGAATTATTTTAGAAGTGATTTCACCAAGGTTCCTAATTATGTTTTTTTCCCATAAAAGGCATTGTGATTTTATTGTTCTTTAATTCCTTTTTATGTAACAGTCATTTGGGTATCTACAGTGTTTAGTTTTTCTGTACAGAGAAAAGGTGTTTTCATAAATTATTGTTGTAAAGTAAGTAATCTGTTCTGACTATTACTATTTAAAAAGGATTTGAAGATGAATGGATTCTATTTCATTAAGTGTTTTTAAAAATTGTTTTAGACCTCTAGCTATTTGTTTTATTATGATGGGTTTCAGAAGATAATTAGATGTGTACAGAACTGTATTTTGACTTTATTGTTGACAGAGCATAGAGTTGAACAAAATGCAGAAAGGAATATCAAAAATGTTTAATCTTTCTTCAGTCATTTTTATTATCCATAAAATGTAATTATGACCTTTAAAAAGAGTCTGAGAAAGACTGTTAACTATGTTAACTATGGCACTATGACAGATCCATCAATCACTATTGTTATGTTATATTTCTAGGCTAGTTAGTAGTGTAATATAAAGGTAAATTGATTAATCAGATTGATAAATTGTTATTCTTTTAGTTATTGAATCATACTAAAATAGTTATATTTAGAATATATGATTTAATTTTATGAAAATTAAATTAGCTTTCTTCATTAGGTCTCAATTCTTTATGCCTTTGTATGCTTAATAATACTGAAAATATATTTAGGTACACTCATGTAGGAGAAATGTAGTAAATAAATACATTGCTTTTTCTATGGTTCCTGTGATTTGAAAAGATTTATTAGAAAAATTAATAGAGACATCAGATCTTGTTTATTTTTAGACTTGATTAGACAAACTAGTCTAATTATCCTGTTTTATATAGCCCAAAGACTTTGATAGAGATGATTGAGAACAGTATGTGATCTAGGCCTTTACTGTGCTGTGATGACACTGAATGTGTGCTAGTTTTACTTAATTAATTTTTAAATTAACAACCAAACAAAAAAAAAACACAGCAAGGGTAGATCTCAAAAAATATGAGCAATGATATTTTGTATCCAGCAGCATAAGCTACAAAACTGATCTTGCTAATAAAGGAGGTGTTGGCAGGAATACGTTTAACTGTTCAGTGGCAAAATCACCTTTTTGCTTGTGCAATGAATCTCTAAATCATCTAATTATAGAACTTTATGGTTAAATTTGAAAACAACCCAATCTAGAAGAAGACAGTGTTGCCAAGAAAATAATATTAACATATTCTAGAAAACACCAAAAGTCATTTACCTTTTTAAAATGATGGGGGAAGATCTGAAAATCGGCACTGTATTCCTCCCCCCCTTTTTTTGGGTTTATCTAGTTAAGTCACTGCATCAACAAAATAATTTATTTTTGGCATAGTTCCTCATATTATAAAGTATAAAATTTAGAATTACAATGAGTCATATATTTGTTCAATACAAGTCTGTACTTACTGTTTGTTTATGAGTCTTTTGAGAGTTCAATTTGGGTATGAAAATTGAATTTCTGTCAATATATTTAGAGCATGTAAATTATATGTGAATCTCGTTTATTATCATTAATATGCTACGCGCAGCCTTGGGCTGTTATTTTCAGTTCATTTGAAAATACAGGACAGATGGAATTAAAGTGCACAGAGTTCTTTTTTAAGTAATCAAAGATTTGATGAAGTAATCAAAATTTGAATCATATAATAGAGAATGATTTAAATTTACACATTCTTCAAAACATTCCAAGAAAATCTTTACTTTATTTCACTATTGTATCTAATCTTTGACCAACAACATATAAGATGACTTATAAAAAATCTTAAAGCTATAAAAATAAATTATTAAAATCACTTTAATTACAGGTAGGGTTAATTATAGATAATCTATAACCTACCCACCCCCAAAACAAAATTGAATATATTTTTTTCATGTCTTTGGATAAACAAGGCTAAATGCCAGTGGTGTGATTCAACCAATGTAACAATTGGTTCTCTGAGCGCACACACACATGTGTTCCACATTTTAAAAAGCCCATTTTCATCTGTATTACTTACCTTTTACTGCAGCCCCTGTAAATAAAATAGCTGAGGTGTGGCAAACTATTCTGCTATCTTCTATTCTTTAAAACAATGAAATAAAACACAGAAAAGAGCAGGGGTGGATGGGTGGGGCCAAATTCTCATCAGAACTATCAGTTCACCTGAAACAGTCCGAAACAGTAGAATCCCACCCCGGTAAATGCTTATTTATTACTTTAACAACAATATCATACAGTTAAGCAGGCCCACTAGAAATTAATGGATTTCTGAGTAATCATGTATGGGATTTTTTTTCTGATCATATTCAAGGTCATTTGTATGGTGAGATAGACATCAAGGTGGCAGCTGGTTAAGCAATGCTTCTTGTGTCTCTAAAACACGGGTGTCAAACTCATAGCATCACATTGCCATCATATAATGTTTCACATTTTTTTTCCATTTGTGGAGCTGGGATGGGTGTGACCTGCAGGTGACACATCTGTCCTGTGGGTTGCCAGTTTGACACCTCTTCCCTAAAAGGTTGTTCAACAAGTTTCATGGTAAGCTGGGTTTTCCTCATCAGAATAGATGAAAAAGACAGGGTTCTAATTTAGAAGGGCCATTTTATTGATATATTTACTAAATAAAGCACTTTATTTTTTGTGTGTAAATATATACTTACTTTTTTCAATGTAGGTATGCTTTACAGTTACATTCTTTCATATTCTGTGTCTTTTATCTTTTTATTCCAGCTAATATTAAATTGCTTTCAGATAACTATTTTTTCCTTATAGCTGAAAATTTCACTCCATATTACAATTTTAAAACAAGCTATTAAATCAAGGCCTTTTAATATTTAAGTTAGTTTTGTATGGAATTTGCATGCATCTCCTTCACATTCCACTAGAGTTTGTTGAGTTCCAGATTTTTATGTAATTTATAAATCTAAATCACAACTCTAAATAACATAAAAATATAGCTCACAAGACAACACCCATTTTCATCTGTGCTTTCCAAGTTGGAATTAATATAGAATTGATGGCAAAGTTATGGCAAAGTATTTTTAGCCTAATCTGACATTGGAAAAGCAACACAAACCCTACATTGAGTGAACTCTTAGAAAACTTGGATGGTGATTCTGTAAGGAAAATCTATCTTTCTTGCATATCCAACTTGTAAGGATTGCACTTGGTTTGTTATTGTATATTTGATGGAATGACGTATTGTACATTGATTCTTATGTTGAATCTTCACTATACAAAGAATTAATCCAAGAATTACTGCTGTAAAACAACATAATTTTGCATTATGTATGTGCATTCTTATATATCAATAACACTGCTTATAATCTTGAAATGATTTGGGAGTTAAATTTATAAACTTTGCTTTGCTATCCTAAAATATGACATACTTATCAATTCTTACTTTTAATTATCCATAAAGTTAATTAATAAGCTTAAATCTTTAAATACAAAGTACATTTTTATTCTCATTTAAATATTATAAAGTTTTAAAAAGCCATAATATCAAATGTACAATATTTTATACCTAATTGGTATCTGTATTTTATGTGCAGTGCTACACTTTTGGCTTTCTTGGTGGAGCTCCTTAAGAGTTCAGTAGCCATGCAAGAACAAATGCTGGGTGGAAAAGGATTCCTTGTGATTGGTTATCTTCTTGAAAAAGTAAGTGAAAAAGTAATATTGTAAACATATCTGAATATTTTTATATAATTTATTTGACTGATTTATTTATTTGAACATTATGCTAGCTTGCAATAATATCTCCCCTCCCTGAAACATTAAATCTTTCAAGAGTTTTGACTTCACTCTGATTTCATGTGACAATGAATACACATGTATATTGAAATATCTGATTCTGTAGTTTCTAACCTTGTGTCTTAGCCACTTTTACACAACCATTTTTTTTCTGGTAAAAGTCTCCCTTCGGGTTTTGCTTAATAACTGGTTTGCTTTAAAAATTCTATAAAAACAATTTTAAAAAACCAGGTCCAATCATTTGGGTGCCTTGACTTATTACTGCAATGACTTATGACTAAAATTCTGGTTCCAAACCTGGTTGTAAATCAAGGACTTTCTGTAAATTAGCTTTAACATCAGGCAATAGCTATAAGTATTATTTCCAATCTTAGAGAAATTGTGCAAAGGAGAATTGGGAATCTCTGTCTTTGTCTCTATTCATCTTGGGTAACTTCCCCAGAATTGATCAAACTAGGAATAAATGTTGTGTGTGGGCAGAGAAACCACAGAAAAACAGATCAAGTTTAAGAATGTGCCTGATCAGATCAGGAGCTGCAGAGAAAGAAAATCCACAAAGGTTTCCTTAGTGCATCCCTAGGGAAGGCCTTATTCTTAGACTTGCCTATCACATGACTATTATTGACAAGTTGAAAGAATTGTTCTGAATATTTCTATTAATTTGATTGCTTATTGTACCCGATGACTATTAATTAAGTGTTGTACCTTATGATTCTTGGCTCTTGATGAAAGTATCTTTTATTTTATGTACACTGAGAGTATTTACACCAAGACAAATTCCTTGTGTGTCCAATCACACTTGGCCAATAAACCTATTCTATTCTATTCTGTTCTGTTCTGTTCTGTTCTGTTCTGTTCTGTTCTATTCTATTTTCTTCAATAGTTCAAAATATATTTCAGTTTATACACATCCAGCAGTTGATTTATCAGTTGTACACCAACTGTTTCATAAAAACAATTGTTTCTCAGTTTTTTTGTTTTGAACATAATATTCAGATTGGAATATCTACTGATAAGATATGTAACATTAATTTTTCCAGTCATCCAGAGTTCATATAACTAGAGCTGTGCTGGAACAGTTTCTGTCTTTTGCAAAATACCTTGATGGGCTTTCTCATGGAGCACCTCTATTAAAGCAATTATGCGACCATATCCTTTTTAATCCTGCAATTTGGATTCATACTCCTGCAAAGGTCAGTGAACCATACATTTTACTGCAGTATTAGTAGTAGCAAAAATAAATTTGTATTTTTAAATTAATAAAAACTAATATATTTTAATGCTTTATTTGCATCTTGTAATTTTTTCTTGTTTTATAATTAACTGTGTTTATTAATTCAGTAATTATAGTAGAAGTAGTAGTAGAAGGATTTATACCTTATAAATGAATTATTTAAAAAAGTGAGGAATGTGGAAGTTTATTATTATATATGCTGGCAAAAATGAAATTGCTTGGAAGCAACAATCAGAAAGTAAACTTGAAAAGGTAAAAACTAGATTATTTTTTCTACCTCACCTAACTCAAGTGTTTAGATTAGTTGGAGTATCTTAGCTTTTGGTCCCTTCTATTACTGGAAGTTGGTCTTATTTTTCTTTTACATGGAATCTCTATGGATAATATAAAGTTGGCTTCAGTTGGACTTCATGTGACACTGAATATACATGTTTATTGAAACACCTGGTAACAAGGTTTTCTGGATAAAGTGTTCTTCAAATACATTGTTCTATTCATACTGTACAGTATATTTTGTTCTCAGTTCTTGTATAGCACTTTTCCATCATTTGTCACTATTTAAAATTTTTATTTTATTGTAATTTAGTTTATTATTTCATCCTGGCCTACCATGTTTATGTCATGAATATTAACAACCTTTAATTGTTTTGTTTACCTTGATTATTTGTTTATCATCAAATCTATAATTAAAATGTGGCTAAATTAATACATGTTTTCATGATGTTCTTTAGGTTCAATTATCACTATATACCTACTTGTCTGCTGAATTCATTGGTACTGCTACTATCTACAATACGATACGTAGAGTAGGAACAGTATTACAACTAATGCACACACTAAAATATTACTACTGGGTGGTTAATCCTGCAGATAGCAGTGGAATTACTCCTAAAGGTTTGGGTAAGTATAAGAGAAAAATGTATTGTTTTCATATGAATGCTTATAAAATGCATTTTTTTCAAAATAAATCTGTCATTGCCGTATAACAAGTCTATTTCAAGCTGATGTCGTATTTTAAATTAATTGTGGGGCACTTTAAACAAATAAAGTTTCTACCTGATAATAAATTCTGTTGAATTCAATTGGATTTTCTTCTAATAGATCAGGATCTTGTTCTGTTACACATGTTTTTTTCTAACAGATGCAATTTAATTTAGAGTCCTCTGCAATTGATAAATATGAAATGAAACAAGTGCTTTAAAATAATAAATGAACCACTGTAATATTTAACTACTATAATGTTTGTTTGTTTGTTTGTGTGCTGCCTAAGCTGAAATCATGCAACTCTTTTTCATTTATTTCAGAAGGTCCTCGGCCATCCCAGAAGGAAATCATATCTCTGCGCGCATTCATGCTTCTATTTTTGAAGCAGCTTATTTTGAAGGTAACTTAAGATTTAAAGATTAATGGGTATTGCCAGTTCTGAAATAAGGAAATCAGATCTGGGTTGTTTTTTGTGGTCTCTATAAATCATAGGTATCAATTTGTTCTTTTATCCCTGTTCAGGAATCTAAAACTCAACAAATTGGTGTGAACTGCATACTTTCTACAATGCATGCTCAAATGAGAGCTTGTTTTTCTCATTTAGGTATTCTTGACCTGCCATAGCAACTGGCACATGGGAGCATTTGCTGCTGCTTTTTTTCTGAGAATATGAATCTTAACTTGATATTATTCATTTTTCTATTTAGAATTTTCTATATCTTCTTGGCCTCTTGTTCCATTCGTGTTTTCTTATGCAAACTATTTGAAATCATTCTTCAGGGCATTGCACGTTTTTAGAGGATGCTGTCATTACACTATATGTCTGTAACCCAACTAATTTTATTATTGATCCTAAATCTTGAATAATATGCTTCTCAACTCTAGTTTATCATATCCTTTGGAATTCCCATTTCACACATCTGTGCAGTTGCTAAGTTTGGAACTATGATTTTAAGAAAATGTAGCAAAGACTTAATCTCTATGCTTTTAACTTCTTGATATACAATCAAGGAAGAAAAGGGTTAGAGTTGTAGTCCTAACCTATAGTCCTTATTTATTGAGGTCAGTCAATATATATTTATTGATGTCAGTCAGTATACTGATGTCAGTATATATACTGACAGATATTATTTCTGTCAGTAGTGAGATGCTACCAGACTTACCTATCTCTGTCCAGAGTGGCTTTGGATTAATATAGAATTTCTCTACATTGTTGCTTCAGATTCTCGTCATCATTAAATTTCTCAGAAGAAATTGATATATTCATTCTGCCAAGAGGATGTATTGACAGATCTAGTTCCCACTAAAAAGAGACATGCTGAATGTATGTTTTGTTTTGGTGAAATGTCTGATCAACTGAAATTCACAGAAAGTGATTTGAAGCACTCATGCAGTGAAATGGCTCTGCATTTTTTTGTATAGTTTTATATTGTGCAATTTGTAAGTTTAATTTCTTTTTTTTTAACAAATTTTATTCAGTTTTTCACATTAAAAACAAAAATCTCTTTTTAGTGGACAGTATATTTCCAGATCATCACCTTTACATACAAATATGACAGCAATTATACATTCATATATGCATACTTAATTCTATTATTTACCTTTTCCATTCCAAATTTTCAGTAAGGAGAGAAACAAACACATAATTCTCGCCTCTTTCATTAATTTCATACAAAACATCTTTTTGTTTCATTTCAATTATTTAAATATAATGCTTTAATATTTATTTTAAAAATAAAGATAAACAATATGTGTTTGCCTAATGATAATATGATAATAATGATAATAATAAAAAAGATGACCAATGTCTCTCCTTGCTTTTAATAGTCTACATTAACTTATTAATTTAGTTGGTTCTTTAGTTTGTCATATTTCCTTTCGATTACACATTATTTTTATAAATTCTAGATTAAGACAATTTTTAACACTAAAGAAAAAAAGACAAGTATAGGCTTCCCCTCTTTTACTGCTTTGAGTGTGACACCTCATTGATTAAGATATACTTTTATTCCCCTCATCTTGATTCCCAATAAACCATTATTTTTAAGAAGTTACAATAATAATCATTACATCTTTTCATTTGGATTCCGCAGCATATTTTCCCCACTTGATTTTTAATAAGAGTTATCAGTATCTATATTACCCTATTTTCTAAATATTTTTAATTGCAGAAATATTCTTATTACCCCTTGTCACCCTGCAGAACCCCTAATTCATCAACCATTATCTCTGAAAAAACAATTTCTTTTTCAACATTTTACTATTTCCATATTCTTTATTTTCTTTTTTTTTTTTATAAAGAATTTTATTAAATTTAACAAACAACACATATACAAACAAAACACAAAACATAAAAAAACATAAATATCTTTTTGGATGGCAGTTTTGATCCGAGTTACATCTTTTTGTAGAGACATAAATTCAAGTTCGTGCTATACTTTTATATAGCATTCCATTTCTTATTCACTATTTTACATTTTCTCATATAAGCTTCTCCCCTCTTTTCACTCTCTTAATTCTGTTATTATATATTTCATCTCAATTTAAATCCATTATACTTATATCCTTTGTCTGTCCTATTTCAGCTGTCTATTATTCTTTCTCATTAACACAAAATTCTTCTGTAATGACGATTGGAGTATAATGCCTTATCATACTTATCCTTCCCTAGTTTTAAAGCTTAACATAACACATAATTTTCATTCAGATTCTGCGTAGTACATTCTAAAGATAGACTCAATATTTTCTTACTGCTTCTCCTCCCCCTCTTTTTCCCCATATCTTTTCTCATCCCAGTTATACCCTCTCTTTCTTAATATCTTCCTTTCCACTTTTCTGCTGGGTCTTTTCTGTCTTTCCCAACCTCACAGGTATTCCCCTTTTGATTGCCTTCTTAAATTCTCAACTTTTTAACCTTCCTTCTTTCCCCACTTCTCTGTAGATTCTTTGTGTTAATTGTCTATTTAAAATGTCTTCTCCTTGAATCAACTCCTCCTCCTCTGAAAGCTCTTCTTCTTGTTCTTCAATCACCATTTCCATTTTTTCTAACACAGAGCAAAGTGATTCGCCTCTTTCCTGTGGTAATTCTCTCATATTTTTAAGTTCCATTTTTAATTCCTGAAGAGATATCACATTACACCATCTTGTATTTTATGACCGTTAAAGTCCACAAAAAAACCCCCACTTTTACTTTCCTTCTTATTCTTTCAATTTTCTAAAGTTCTCAATTATTCCAGCCCAGGGTCTACACCCAAAACATCAATTAATCCCACAGTCAGTCTTTCCTTGCTTTTTTTTCTTTATTCTGCGTTTTACTTTCACTTTCTAAATTCTTATTTTTAATTCTTATTTCTTATTTCTTTAGTGTTATATCCACACAAGTTTCATTCAAAACAGATGGTTTTCCCTTTTGTTTGAGTTTCCAGGTTTTTGTCAAAAAG
>BHFT01068044.1:0-19857 GCA_004320025.1 Laticauda laticaudata
ATGCTGGATGGATAGAGAGGAAGCAAAACGGAGGCAGTGAGTACATCGCGTTAACCAACGGATGGCAAGCTTTTTTTTTCCGTTTTACATCCTCTTTGCATCCGTTGGTGCAGTGTGACAGGGGCTTTTCACACACACACACACACACACATACATACTCCCCTATACACACCTATATACACACAAAGAGAGAAGAAGCCATATTACACATATTAATCTGGCTTCACATTTTCCATTGTTCTAACTATCTTATTCTAAGTGGTCTGTGAACTTGCCTATATTTTTCATGCTTTCCAGCTAAGTATCACCTTGTGATTATGTTTATAAATTATATGTATATCTTGTGATTATGTTTATAGAAGTAGGTTTTCTAAAAGGTGTTGTGAGAAGAATATTTGATATATTTACTAGTATATAATATACAAAACAGGATACAAGTGACATACAGTTCCAACAATGTTGGATATAATAAAATAAGATTGTAAGATTGCAAAATCCCATATATAGTAATTTAAACTTTGTGTCAAGACATTCATTTCTATTCATTTTGGCAGATTGATTCAGAACAACTGATCTTTGCATAAGAGGCTGGGTATATGACCAGGAAAGCTGACTATTTTTGTAAGAAAAAAACATACATTATTTTCCACCAATACTCTGAAAATGAAGCATTAGATATTTCATATATGTCAGGAAAGGACTGCTAGGGTGAAAATCAAATTGAAATTAAATTAAATGTTAGACATAGGTAAAACCCACTGAGAGGCCTCCATGAGATCCATATGCCTTAATATTGTAGCCATACGGGAACTCTGTGTTTCTTATTAAGACAAGGAAAAACTTGTAAAATAATCACATGCCCTATAAGAAACATTAAAAATTGGTTACATTTTACTTATGTCCTTTTCTATATTCAGAATTCACCAAATTTGATTGTTTTACATTTGTGTGTTATAAACTGGGTATGCATTCAATATATATAGCAAAAACAATGTCCATGAAGCTCATGTAATTAACTTGGAGATTTTAGATTCATCTAAAATCTTCATTCAAAGAAGGTGAAGAAGACTCTGCATAATGAGGGTTAAAGATAAGGTTTTTTTGCGGATTAGAATGTAGCTGCACAGAGAGCACATAAAAGGAATGAGAACAAAAAAAAAATAATTGCTTAATTTTCAACATGGCAGGAGGTTTAATAAATGAAGTGCCCTTAGCGAATCCTGATAAATTTCTCTTTCCTCTCTCTCTATTATATAATATATATTTTTCCCACATCTTCATACTTTTGGCTTTTAAAGTTGTAGCAAAAAATTTCAGCAGAATCTCATCTGGCCTATCATCAGGCTTCTGTATTGAGTTCGTAATTGTGGGTTAGGCTTACCACAGCCGTGTTTTGAAATTTTTGAGGCTTAGCCAACTGTTATGCCCAGATGGTTTTTTCTTCATCCTGATTGGTTGGAGTCTTGTCTGTGTGTATTGGTTCTTGAGTTTGTTTGATTGGTGTTTCTGGTTTCTTCTGTTCTGATTGTTTGTGGCTTTGATTGGCTGGGCAAACCAATGTATTCCTGTATTGGAGGCTATCAGTGCAGCTTGGCTTCGCAGTAAAAGGTATCTATTATCTATTTAGGAAGTTAGGTTTCATCTGGGTGCCTGGTTTGGGGTGTGTTTGAGGCTGGACGGTATCAGGGGGAGTCCTGTTTGTGCCCAAGGTATTTCCCTTGGGCTTGTGGTTGGAGAAATCTTTCTATTTGAGAGTTGCAGGCTTCAGATGATTGCAGTCTGGTGGAATCATCTCTTCTATTCATGCTTTCAGGTCTTTTTCAATCTCTATGGCTTCTCTAATGATTTGTGGCTGGGAGTTTTCTATAGTTGCTAGGTTTTGGTGCCATTGAAATTGTGTTTATGACATGTGGTTTCATGTGTTTGGACTAGTGAGGAGGTTGTCAGCTTTTTTATTGCATTTTTGTGTTCATCCAGGCGGGTATTATTCTTCTATTGGTCTGTCCAATGTATGTGGCCGGCGTGATGTACAGGGGAACATACATTGGCCCCGGGCTATAACTGAAACGGCTGTTGATGCCTGGAGCTCACGACAAACTCAATACAGAAGCCTGATTTGAGTGGTGCAGATGGGATTCTGCTGAAAAGTTGCTGCAACTTTAGAAGCACTACAATGACGTGGGATAATACCCGAAGGGAAGCTGAACAGCATTATATACTATATATATATATATATATATTATATATATATATATATATATATATATTATATATATATATGAGCCAATCAGAATAGACCAGCCTCAAATTTGAAACAGAGTAACTGTGAGGACCACCACTTCCATACAGAAGCCTGATTGATGCCGATGAATTCTGGCTGAAACGTTGCTACAACTTTAACATAAAACTACAATGAGCTAAAACTTAAGAGAACTGCATGACGTGGGATAATACCCCGAAGGAACTTAAACAGCACAAATGTAAGTACCCGCGAGAGCTTAAAAACACACACACACACACTATATTATATATATATATATAATTATTATATATATATATATATATATATAATATATATATATATATATATATGATACTATATATAGTATATATGTTTTCTGAGGTTTTCGCGAGTAGTAAGTGGAGTATGGTTGTGGATCTCTGGTTATATCGGTTTCTTCCCGCGCTTTAGAATTGGAAGTATCTAGGCAACGTTTCGATGAAGTCTCATCATTCATCTTCAGGGCTTGTTTCTTCAGCTCTGTGCTTCTCAGAGTAATGTGACTTTGCAGCTGCTTCTCCTTTTAACTGCTAGTGGGGGTGTGACTTGATTGGGTGGGGGTTTGGGCTGTGTTTCTGATTTGGTAGGGGGGTTGGCTTGTTCTGATTGGCTGGGGGTGTGTTCTGCTTAGGTGGGGGCCTGGCTGTGCTTCAGTTAGTCTTAGTTTGCTGGGGGATTTGAGGGCTGGTGAGCTGTGATCTTGTGTTTGGTTCGTGTTTGCGTGGTCGTGCACATCTTCATGGTGGGTGTCAGTTTGCTTCTTGTATGGGTCAGGGGGTTTGAAGCGGGTAGTGGTGCAGCTGCAGTATGGCTTTCTGGTTCGTGGTCGTGATTCTCAATCTTCTGTGGGGTGTGAGTCTTTTTTCTGCGTGGAAGTGTGGTGGTAGCATAACACAGACTTGTGTGGCACTTGTAGGGTGTGGGTCTGGTGTCATTCTTCATGTTAGGTACTCGTTTATGAGATGAGGGCAGGTTTCCAAATGTGTAGGCGGGAGGTATATCTCGTTTTATTCATTGCTGTGTGGGCGTTTTTTCTATCTCTATGGCTTCTCTGATTATTCTGTTTGTTGAAGTGTTAAAAACGGTTTTTGGCGATGGTTCTTTGTATTTTTAAAGTCCAATTTCATGTCCTGTTGGTTTTGAGTGTGGACAGAAGAGGTCAGTTCTCTTTTTCTGATTGAGTTTTTGTGTCTTCAATGCGTGCACTTAATTCTTCTGTTAGTTTTGTTCCTATGTATGTAGTGCGGGCAGGCAGTTGCAAGGGATTTCGATTACTCCTTGTTTTCTAACTCGATTTTGTCTTTTGGGTTTCTTAGGATGGTGGATTTTTTCGTTTGTGCAGAATGCTGTTTTTAATGTGTGTTTTTGAGAGGATCTTGCTGATTTTGTCTGTAGTGGCCTTTTATATATGGAGGAAGGGCTTTGCCATTCTCTTGTTCTCTGTCTTGGTTGGTTTGGGGTTTCTTTTTGGATTAGGTGGGTAATCTTCTTTTTGGGATCCATTGGGCTGTAAGTACATTAGTGAGAGTATGTAGGTTCGGTTTTTAAGAAAACACATACAAACCGCTATCTGCATGCACTCTGTCACACCACCACCCAGCACAGTATCAATTCCGTAGCCAAGACACTCATCTCCAGAAACAAATGCTTAGCCGCATTGAACAACACTTAAAAACGAACTACACACTTCTCACTAATGTACTTACAGCCAATGGATTCCCAAAAAAAGAAGAGTTACCACCTAACCCAAAAAGAACCCAACCAAAAGCCAAAGACAGAGAAAACAGAGAATGGGCAAAAGCCCTTCCTCCCATTATAAAAAGGCACTACAGGACAAAATCAGCAAGATTCCTCCCCAAAAACACACATTAAACAGCATTCTGCACAAACAGGAAAAATATCCACCATCCTAAGAAAACCCCAAAAGACAAAATCGAGTTAGAACACCAAGCGGAGTATACCCGAAATCCCTTGCACTGCCTGCCCCACTACATACATAGGACAAACTAACAGAAGAATCTACGTGCAGCATTGAAGAACACAAAAAACTCCAATCAGAAAAGAAGAAACTGACCTCTTCCCTTGGTCCACACCTCAAAGCCACCAGGACATGAAATTGACTTTAAAAATACCAGAACCATCGCCAAAACCGAAACACTTCAACAACAGAATAATCAGAGAAAGCCATAGAGATAGAAAAACGGCCCACACAGCATGAATAAACGAGATGATACCTCCCGCCTACCAAACCATTTGGAAACCTGCCCTCATTAATAAACGAGTACCTAACATGAAGAATGACACCAGACCCACACCCACAAAGTGCCACACAGATGCTTACCACCACACTTCACGCAGAAAAAAGACTCACACCCACACAGAAGAGGAGACACGACCACGAACCAGAAGCCACCCCCCCCCCCTTACTGCCAGTGCCACCACTACCCGGCTTCAAACCCCTCTGACCCATCAAGAAGCAACTGGACACCCACCATGAAGATGTGGCCAGACACAAAACACGAAGGCCAAACAAACAAGAATCACAGCTCCACCAGCTCAAATCCCCCAGCCAACTAAGGACTAAACCTGATGCACAGCCAGGCCCCCCACCTAAGCAGAACCACACCCCCAGCCCAATCAAGGAAACCACCAGCCAACCCCCGCTCCAATCAGAAACACAGCCAAAACCCCACCAATCTCCAAGTCACACCCCCACTAGCAGTTAAAGGAAGAAGAACGCAGCTGCAAGCTTCACATTACTTCTGAGAAGCACAGAGCTGAAGAAAACAAGCCTGAAGATGATGAATGAAAACTCATCGAAACGTGCCCTAGGATACATGTCCAATTCTACGCGGGAGAAAACCCGAATTAACCTAGAGATCCACATAATATAGTATACTATATATATATAATTATATTATATATTAATTATATATATATATATATATACTATATATAAATATATTATATATATATATATTATATATGGATCTCTGGTTATTCGGTTTTCTCCCGCGTAGAATTGGGAAGTATCTTTGGCAAAACGTTTCGATGAAGTCTATTCATCATCTTTCAGGCTTGTTCTTCAGCTCTGTGCTTCTCTGAGAAGCACAGAGCTTGAAGAAACAAGCCTGAAGATGATGAATGAGACTTCATCGAAACGTTGGCCTAGATATTTGTTTTTTTTTTATTTTTTATGTTTCCGCGGGGTATTACATGTGTGACTGTTCGGCTTCCTTCGGTATTTTATCCCACGTTCATGATGTTGCTTTTAAAGTCTGTGTAGCAATGTTTCAGCAGAAATCTCATCTTGCCATCATTCCAGGCTTTTGTATTGAGTTTGTATGGGTCAGGCTCTCACAGCCGTTGGTTTTAAATTTTGAGGCTAGCCTATTGCTGTTCCAGGATGCTTTTTTCTTCATTCTGATTGGTTGGAAGTCTTGGTCTGTGTTTTATTGGATTTGGAGTTTGTTTGATTGGGTGTTTTCTGAAACTAAACGATCCTAACACACCTAAACAGCACAACCCCAAAAAGCAGTTCACCTATGGAACGGAAATAAACAAACAACTACCATTTCCTGGATGTACTAAATCTTACAAAAGAACAGATGGCAACACTAGGACACAAACCGTATACCAGAAGAAAACACACACCAACCGCTACCTCAACGCCCAATCCCACCACCACCCCAAGCACAGATAAATTCCGTGGCCCAAAAACTCTAATTCACCAGAATCAAAACACCTTGGCAGAAAGACACATATAAAGACTGAAAACTATGCACCATGACTAAATGTTACTGACATCCAACGCTTCCACAAAAACAAAATCACTAGCTTGATCACCAAAAACACACTAAGACATAAATAGAGACCTAGAAGATCAACAGACCATTATGGAACAGCTGTCCTGCCCTACATTAAGAGTACTACAGACAAAATCAGTAAAAGATACTACACAGGCATCACAGTCAAGGACTGCCTTTCAAAACAGACAAAAACAATAGCAAGCCATCCTTAAAAACCCCAAAGGACAAAATTGACCTGGAAAACAAGGCTATACGAATTTCCCTGTGCATGGCATGCCCGGATTGAAATAATTAATAATAATAGATGCCCAGTTTAAATAATTTGGACCCTGAGTTGGGTTGGAGCTTGGCATGCCACGTGCTTCCCATCTATGGCTCCAATGGTGTAGGGAAAGTTCCACCTCTGATACCACTGGTTCTGGAACTGTTCCTCCAGCCTTTCTTCAGTGGTGGGGGCCACTGGAGGAGCTCTTCCAGGTATTCTTCGATGATGGCCTTCACCAGTTCTGCTGACCCACAGTGCTGATGTGTTGTGTGGCACCCTCCATTGCATACTGCATGTTTCTTGTTACATGTCCCTTGAGGCCAGGTGGTGCAGAGTCAGTGCCACCTTGAGCTCCAGGGTCCAGGCTTGGGACGGAAGTTGGTGTTTGCCTTTGGTCAACCTGGTCTCAGCGCCTCCACAACTTGTTCAAACATGGCTGGTGGGCATCCTCTATGAGGTGCTGGAATGCACGCAGGGTCTTTCATTCCTAGCTCCACCATCAGCTTATCATTATTAGAATACAAACTCCACTCCTCTCCCGATCTATCTTCGGACCCAACAGCTCTTGGATGTCTCCTTCTTTCCCCTTGCGCTAGAAAGGTGAAAGAGCCCTGAAGAGGGCTTTGTTTCTGGTGTTGCAATTGATGGCGGCTTCCAAAATGGAGTGTGCGATGATCCATTGGTGGATATCAATGGATGCTTGGAAGAGCAAGAGGGCAAGGCTGAAGAGCGTCTGCACCACCAGGGCTGCTGGACTGAAAGTGAGATCCAGGTGATTTCCTCCCCCTTTTTATAGGAAATTTCGGTTTTCTGCTATGTGTCCTTTCCACATACTCTAGGACATCCTCCAGACATCCTATATATCTTGGAAATACGTCCCATATACGGAACCTTTTCCATTTTAATCCTTTTATATACGAGCTTGCATCCGCTTGTATCCTTTCTATGTCCATGACTACTAACCACTGTGTGGACGTTCCGCATACCTTCCACTTCTTCCCTCTTTTCCGCTTTTCTGCTGGAGTGGAGTGAGTGCAGGGCAATCCCAGAGGATTGCCGATAGGATACATCGACATTGTAGCGGATGACAACGGACTTAGAAACATTTGTTGCCCATATGTGTCATTGGATGTAGATTGTTACGCGGTGGGAAAGTTCATTTCTTTGCTCAAAAAAGTTTTGTGCAAGCTCAAAACTTTTGAGCGGAATGAAATCGCAAGGTGATGGCACATGTTTTTACGGATAGAGCGTTAATGAAACCACGTATGGCATCGCGTTTTTCCAATGGATGGCAAGCTTTTTTGTCCGTTTTACATCCTCTTTGCATCCGTTGGTTCAGTGTGACATGGGCTTTAACCACTGAGTCATGGCACCCTCATAGAATCAGTAGCACCTCTAAATCACTCTTTTGACATATTGGCATAGAGTGCTTCAATGGGGTGTGGAATTTGTTCAAACTAGAAAAGAAGTGTATGGAGCAAAGTACTTTAGTAAAGGAGGCAAGGTCAGAAAGGAGGCAAGGGCAAACATTCCTGAAAAACCCTTCTCAAGAAAACTGCAGGGACTTGTCAATGGAGTTGCCAGGAATCAACATTGACTCTGTGATTCAAGATGAATTAACACTGTTCGAAGAGAAAAACATTAGAGCAGACAGGATGGGGAAATGGCAAAACTCTTCAATAATTCTGAATTTGAAATCTGCCGAAGCAAAGAGATTCCCCCATAATGCAAAAATTGGAATGAAGGAGACTGTAAATATTCTGAACTTCAGAGAAATTTTGCCTCTTCTTTCTTAACTATATGACATGAAAAAAAATGGTTGGGTGGGGGGAAAGGAAACAGAAGCACTCAGAGTTCACCACCCAGAAAACACCTCAAGATCATCACTGGATTGCAATGTACTAGCTTGAAATCATGGGGTTTTTTTAAATGACTTGATTGAGGAAAGTAATGAAAAATTAATCCAAGTTGAGCTTTTTTTTTTTTTTTAAGTGCACTGTCATTAACCTGATGCAATTCTTCANCTTTTTTTTTTTTTTTAAGTGCACTGTCATTAACCTGATGCAATTCTTCAGGGGACCAGATTTAGAATCTCATAAATTCAAGAATGTACAATATGCTGGAAATCTGCCAGGCTTGACAAAAGAGACAGAATACAGTCTTCAAAAGGTATGTCTGCCAGTGCTAGAGACACACAGGTAGCTTTTAATATCTTAAAATTCAGATTTCGGCATGTTACTTCTACTCTTCTTGTCCTACAAATAAATTGACAAAAAGTACCAGCCTTCTCCAGGCTGGCAGAGGAAAGTACACAAACAATAATTTTGTTTTGTTTGTTTTTCCTACTGGTAAAAATGTGGACTACAGGATTCCATTTGGTGAATTAATCTTGATCTTTGGATATGTCCTGGTTCTCTCCAGACTAAATCAAAAGATAATTGGTTATTATTCTATAATAAAAGGAGTAAACTCCTGCATCTACATTGGGACTGAATTGAGCCTCCTCATCTTATTGCCAGACACATTGTGATTGTCTCTTTCACTTCGCTGTCTTCTTTTCCTCCCCATGCCAATTGTCAGAGAAAGCTTCTATTTTAACATCAAACCATGGAATTCCAAGGACCCAGAAATTTGCATTAGGATCAAAGGTGGCATTCAGCAGGTTCTGACCAGTTCGGGAGAACTGGTAGCAGAAATGTTCAGAGAATCGGCAAATGCCACCTCTAACTGGAGATTTTACAGTATCCTTCCCCTGCCATACGCACCAAGCCACACCCACCGAACCAATAGTAAAAATATTTGAATACCACCACTGATTTTGATCCAAATTTTGCAGAAGTAAAATTTGAACCAATCTCAAATTGGATTTATCTTGCTTTGGTACCCCAGGGTACCAAAGGATCTATCTAAATTACCTTATGTTGCATTGGTTTTACAGAACTCAATCTAGATTGGTCACCGGGACCAGAGATTTAGTCTTTTGAGCTTTCCAACTTGTGCTGGAGCCCATCCTCAGGGAACTTCTTTCTACTGGAATACGTCTGTCACATTCCAGTAAAGAGAAGCTCCTTCAGGATGGGCTCCAGCATGAGTCCAAAAGCTTGTAAAACTAAACCTCTGGTCCCAGTGATCAATCCAGATTGGATCCTGTAACATTGGATCCAGGGAACATATATTTGCCTTTATTCCTTTGGTTTTGTCTTGTTCAAATCTGATGCATGCTCCCTAATTCTGTGCACAGAAAGCAATTCCATTCCTCCTTTTGCAGCTGACTTACTTGAGTGAAATTCCATATATTCACCTGCTGGATATTCTTATCATTTAACTACCTGGCTGTTGTTTAAATTCAAGGCTGCCATAATAGCTATAATAAACTTTTCCCCAATGACTCACAAAGATAAACTCACTGGTATTGGCTGCAATTCAACAGATAAAGTAAATTACAGAATGCAACTCAAATTATTTCCTAGTATATAAAAAAACAGTGTTAAAGATTTAAAATGTCATTTTCACCAGATGTTCAGAGATTTACAAAACCCACAGGATCAGTCATTCAATAATTACTTGTAATTAATTTCTATTTGACTCTATTTTTTCTCTCTGTATATAGTTCAGAAAGTTTATATAGATATTTAACTTGATATAAATTTGTACCACTTGCTCGGAATTAATACCCCTTAGTAGGTAATATGTGTTGCAGAACTGCAAATATCAAAAAGCTGCAGTGAATAAACAGAGGTCTCTATTTTGCAAGAAGATCTTTAGGGACCATTGGTTCTTTGCACTGTTGGTAGAATGTTGTGGAACATCCAGCTCAAAATCTCTTTTTTGTATGTATTTCTTTTCAGAGCTGCTATTTAGAAGTAGAAATTTCCCCTGCTTCTGGAAGAAATTGTGCTGTACTTTGTCGGAAGAAGAAGAAAACCTGGCTATTTAACAGTCTTGTTAATACACTTGACTCCTCCCATACGGCTTCAATCAACTGTTTGGGTGGAGAGTGTCAGTTCAATATGGTCTGTTTAAGAGATTGTTATCATGAGAATAGAAACAGGAAAATCTACTTCTGTTTGTGTATATCAGTTTAGAATTTACTCTGAAATATATTAGAACTAAAAAAAAAATAGAAGGGGTTTGCAGTTAAACAAAAGTAGAACAGCCACATCCATTTAGAAGCTTATGATGGAAGAGATAATGGATAAATCACCAACAGCAGAAGTTAAAATGACATGTGGCATCAGATGAATATCAACTGAAGAAGATAGATAAAAGGGGAAGTTATGTGAAAAGAACAGGATATATTCAAATCTTGAACCTAAAGTTGAATTTTTCCTATCAAATTGACTACTACTACTTTTGCGGTTCTGTAAATTTCAAGAAGCCAATTGGAAAAACACCATGATATGGTGGGTCATGAAGGCTGAGGTGACCCTGATTAAATCGGTTCTAAAAAAATCCCTAGATATGCACTGAGACCTTCTTCAATAAGTTTTCTGTTTTCTTCCTGCTTATTTTTTCATCTCCCTCTTTTCTATTTATAAGAGGACTGGGAGAAAGCTCAAAGTAAAAAAAAGTTCCTATTAATGTGAGCAAGATCTTCAAGCATCATCAAATGCATTATGAAGGAAATCAAAAACCACTTAATACACTTAAAACAAGCAACTTAATCTTTTATAGTCTAAACTTTAGAGACTTATTAAAATCACTTATAAACCTTACAAAAATTGAATCATAAACAATAAATCATAAATGCCAAGCTATCTATTTTTCTTGTTTTCCTCTCTGTTCAGAGTGTCTGATGTACATGGTGGTTTTGAATTACTTCAAAACTATTATTCTAACATAATAGGTAACCAGTTATTGAAAAGATATTTTAGGGAGAGAAGGGAAGGGTGAACCAAGTTTATTTCTAAAAAGATGAACTGAACATTGAAGAAAATTTGGCTTTGATCAAAATCAGTTCAGCTCTTCCAATGAGTGATGTTTCTGATTCTCCAGTTCCAAAACTAAGTACATCCACTTCTGAGTTGGATGTTGTATCTTCATTGGGCTGAATCTAAAATTCATGCAGGGACCAAACTTCCCTCAGAGAACTTCCATTTCCAGAATTTCCAACCAGATTAACTATTATGCATTCTGAAAGTTGAGAGAGAAATGAATTTGGAGAGGAGTGCACTAATTGATAGAAGATATTATTTGTAGCTCAGGATTGAACTGTGGAGTCCTTGGTGCTCTCCGAGCTTGATGGTTTTCTTGCAGATGTTTCATTACTAGTGACGGTGTTACCTAGTTTAGTAATGAAACATCTGCAAAAAATCCCCACCAAATTCAGAGAGCACCAAGGATCCCAGTGTAGTAATTCCCACCCATCATTTTGTGTTTTCAAATTATTGTTTTCTTGGTGAGTTGTACAGACTAGAGCCACTGAGTGCGTAACTGTCTTACATGCCAAAGAAGCCCTGATATAATATATTGAAATAAAATCTTGCACTGTGAAATATTTCTTTTTAGAGAATTAATTACATCATCTGGGAAGATCCTTTACTCACAGGCCAGCAATAACCTGGAAGCCCTAATATAGCTAGGTATATCATAATGGAGAAGTTTTACAACATAGTTGACCTCAAAGCTTCCCTTTCATTATGACATTATGATCAGGATATATATTTTATTATAGATCACAATTATTTTGAAAGGTTATTACTTAAAATGCATGTTAGAAAAGTATATTTCTCTCTCCTTGTTAAATATCATTTTCCTTTCTTTTTTTTCTTTTGGCTTGTTTTATTGTC
The DNA here is from genome assembly GCA_004320025.1 of Laticauda laticaudata. NCBI lineage: Eukaryota > Metazoa > Chordata > Lepidosauria > Squamata > Elapidae > Laticauda > Laticauda laticaudata. Next base: position 12,145 of record BHFT01068044.1, read on the forward strand.
TCTTTTAGGTGTCTGGGTGCAAATGCAACCCTGGAGTTTGGTAAGTGACATAAGCGACCATTGAGCTGAGAAGAAACTGGTCCAGTATTTTCCATCAAGATTACAAAGCAAGTGAAGCAGCAAAAGACAATTAAGCCGGTGATGCACTTGCTATCTGAAGTATTCAAGCAATGTGAATGCTAGCATAATTCAGTTCTTACTCACTAGGCATGCAAATAAATCAACTTAATGTCAATAAAGTCAGCAATGACAGATTTTATCACTAAGATATAACTAAGCACTAATGACTGGGAAGAAAGCAAGCAGCTCCCGGGAGCTGAAGTGGTATTTTATTTTGTCCTATGTGAAGCCAAGGGTAACTGAAAAGCCTGGCCTTTCCCCCCCTCTATTATTAACTGCAAATCATTCTTGTCATGTTAGAGAGCTGATTGTTTTTTCAAGTATTATTCACCATTAGACTGTGACTCACAATATGACCTCCTTCGGAGATGCTAAAGTCTATTTCCAATTAGCTGCTGCTTATTACCAAGATCCACTTTCACATATTAGAGTCTGTTTGTCAGCCAGCCCCAAAATTATATTTCCCCTTTCAAAGGACTGTTTATATTTTATGATCGCCATTGAAGAGAAAGAAGTCTAAGACTAGAAAAAGAAGCCACCAGAACTGGAGAGCACTCCACCATCACCAGCACAAGTGCAGATATATTTCAGTTAAAAAAAAGCCAGTTCTTATCCCAAAGACAGCTTCAGGATTTGAATAAAATTTGTATATCATAAGGTCTTAAAAGATATCATTTGTCCATACAATGAGCCTAGGATTGAAATATATATAACTGTTGAGGATGCTGGCCCGCAAGTAACATTCTTCAATCAGACCAGCTACTTGTTCTTCCCAACAAGAAATATTATAAAGTTCGCAGGTTCAAGCTGAAACCAAGCAAGGAAATCAAGCAATTATTCTTTTCTCTGGTTTTGTGTGAATTGGATGCTTATTAATTAGTTTTGTCAGGTCTACATATGTTTGATATGCAAACATTACTGGTTTTATAGATAACAAAAACTCATCAAAGTTTTTAATCGAGAAGAGAAGCAACCTAGAACTAAGAAGAAATTTCCTGACAGAACAGTTAGTCAGTGGAACAGCTTCCCTCCAGAAGTTGTGGATGCTCCAACACTGGAAGTTTTTAAGAAGTGATTGGAAAATCATTTGTCTGAAATGGTATAGAGTGTCCTACCTGAGCAGAGCTTTGGACTAGAAGACTTCATGATTCCTTCCAACTCTGTTATTTTATTATTTCATGGGTCTTTAAGAAAAAAACATTGGCTTTTTTTCATTCAAATGTTGTATCAGAATTTCAAGGAAATACAGATGGTGATTTCCCCTAAAACATCTAATAAAAAGTGTCTAGAATAAATTAGTTTTCCCTGAATACACAGGTATCTCTGTGTATTCAGCACAGCTGCTCATTATGGTCTGCTATCATAATCCTAATCCCCTAAAGCAATCCAAAAACACCATGGTCAATAGTAATGAAGCATACTGAGAGATCAAAAAGGTCCAAGAGAGGTGTTCTTCCCATTCCCAGGCTCACTGTGTATCATTGCAAAATATGATCCTTGCAATCTAAGAAATATAGAGTATTCCTGTCTGAAACCCATTTGAAAGGGTTTCATCTAGGCACATTGAAAACCGACAGTCTATAGGGCTTTGGATGAAATTACTGCTTGGGAGGATTTGAATGGGTATCATTATTTTCTCTGATTCCACAAGAAAGCCCACAATATTGCCCACAAACATGCCCACAAAATGCATGTTGTGAATTTTTTATTCCAGAGGGATACAGGATATGTTTTACAATGTCCAACTGTCACGTTTCAATAGTTTTGGCTGACATTCAACAAATGTCTGAAGAGCTAATAATGCACTCAGTCCTGTTAGTCCACCCATCTGTCTATCACATCTGACCATTTCTATAAAAATCTACGATTAAGTAACAGACCATTTCTCAAAATTCTGCACTCTATTTATTGTCAAGTCACATGGTTTGGAGAGAAATAACTTGCATTCATAATGTTTCTATATTGTGTATTCAGGGTAAACAAACACTTTTTTTTTGCAAGCTAAAAACATCTAATAGACCATTTTCCTTTAGAGCTTTGTTAATGACATTTTAATTCATCAAACTGCATGCTGCCACCAAGCATCCTATTGAAATAGTACAGCCTAGAAATGAAGCCTTTGATTGGTCATAGAAATCACATGGGAAGCAAGAAGTTATTTTAATTAGCATAAATTAGATCTGTTTCCAAAATGGAATTGTATAAGCAGGTGCTATTGGAATGAAGAGATACTATCTGTAGAAAAACACTACAATTCTTGTCAATACAATTTTTATTCACTGGGTTTTGCAATATCACATTCCACATTATAATTAAAATAATAGATCAAGAAATGGTCATGGTAATAAGTAGTTGAAACCTGCCTATTAAACATTTTTTTCCCTTCCAAAAGTGATTTTCTTCTTGGAATGTTTTTTTCAATGGTTTTAAAATTGTGCTGTTGGAGTTTTTGAGCTTGCTTTATAAGGAGACACATCCATCATTTTGCAAGTCAAACTTCTTGATCTGAAAAATCTCATCATCTTCTCCATGGATTTAACTGAGGTATGAAAAGGGTAGGCCACTTTATAGTCAAACTACCATATGTGTAAGCAACATGACCACTAGATGGCAATAAAAGTTGAATGAGTCAATTTTCTTTACTACCAACTAGAGGTCATCAAGTTTTTTTACAACTCAATCTGGTAGTGAAAGGATGGATGATTATTCAGCAAAAGCTGATCAATTTACACATTCCTTATCCATCTCATAATTAAGCATAAGGTGAAAATTTTCCCCTGCTGCTTGATAATTTCACTGAAATGTTTTCTTTCAGAAAAATAGCAAATATGAAAAGCCAAAGCAGTTTATCTTTCATCAAACTGAATGAGAACCTTTAAAAAACATATTTTCAAAGAGAAACTTAACTGGAGAGAAAAAGCAATTGAAAAAGACAACTATGTGCATTTTAGAATTCACTGCTGTTCTGTATAACTTAGTAGAGTCCAAGTGGTATAACCTGATTGGCCAGAAAGGCCAGTAGTGGATTGGTTCATTAAGAACGCATCCAAAGACCGTTAAAGGCGGCAAAGTTAATGGCTACCATTTGGCAACAAGGATCGCCGGGCAGGCAGTAAGAAGTGGAATGCAACAAAGCGCATATAAAGGAGGACTGCCATGCTTAGCGCAACACTGTTCCCACCTGCACTCGTTGCTTGTTGTTAAATTTGAAAACCTGTTCACTGGATTCAGTCACTGGCGTTTTGCCAGACTGAACACTGCACATCTAAAGACAGACTCGGGAACATAGCGCTATGAAATGTGGCGAGATCTGAGCACCGGACAAGAATCAGTCTAGAATGAGGCCGGGAGAACACGCCGCCCCACCTTCAATCCAACGAAGGAGGATTGGAATCAAGAACATGAGACTGTTTTCCTGATTTCTTAGATGGGCAATCGAGATGGATGGGAAATCTCGAGATCACAAAGAGGACTGTCTCCTAACGCTTGTCGGGCGCAATCAGGGCAGTTACAAGATGGCCAAGGCATTGTCGAAGCCCCAGAGATGTGAAACACAATGACCTGGAGCTGAGCTCACGAATGGCTATAAGGCTGCACTATGGGCGCGGTGGCGTCAAATCGATTAAAAGGGCACGAAGGTTCTACAAACGAGTAGGAGAGCCACCGACCCTGAACTCGTGGCCAGGATGACAAGGGAAAAGCAACGCATCAATGATTTCGTTGGCGGGCCTCCGACAGCCTGGTGGAGCTTGCGAGTTCCGACAATGGATGGTAAGCCATGCGACGCAGATAGTGTTCGTCTAGAGGTCTAAGAGATCTAACTTAATGCAAAGAAATCTAAATAAACCCAATAAGACAGTGCTGAAGCGATGCAGAAGCCAGGCACGGCTGGCAGAAGCCCGAAAAATCAGGCAGCCACCATGAAGCCTGTTTTTTTTCTATGAATGCCAATAATGACTACACAACGCACTACCCAGAGGCAAGAACAAGGCTCGCCCTACACAACACCACGCGACCTCGATGGACCGTCATCAGGACAGTGAGGATGGGGGAGAGAGGATGACTTCGTTAATGAGTGTAAGGTCGCACCGACGTACAGCCAACAAAAAAGGGCCAGAAAAAAGAATTGGGAATGGCACTGGTTGGCGGGCCCGAATCATCTCCTCAGTGATGAGTTGAGCGGAGATGGTGCCGGGTTCTTATGCCATCTCTCGAGCTTGCAAGAGATCAAGGGTACACCACATCGAGAAGTCTCATAGGAATATGCAAAAATAGAAGATTTCCGGGCACGATGAGCGCAGACGCAGTAATCCCTCACTAGAACTGGAATTGAGTGGATAGCCATATAGAAAATGGAGGCACAGCAAAGCAACCAGCAACCGAGTGAACCGATGGAGAATGTGAAACAGACCCATCAAGACGTCCTATCAGAAAACAGCCCAGACGGAAATGCGGGAAAAACATCAAGAATCAATGTATAAAATTGAAAGGAACCCTTAGAGATGGACAGTCATCAGGCTCCTTCGCTGTCAATAGTGTGGAGCACACATCAGGACAATTAGTCCAAATATTGAAGATTAAAGAACTTGCGCAGAAACAAAAATTAATTTAAAAGGATGACTATGAGGGAAGAATCCCTGTGGTAGGTCTGGACCTTTCTCGAGTAACCATACAAGGCACACACTGAAGTCCTGTATGACCCACTAACCATAGCGACCGTCGGCAGATTAACTGAAAGCACGAATGTTAGAGATGTTATGCGGTCGAATTATGGGGACGCATCCCAGTCTGCCTGGGCACCTGATGGTTCGCACCATTGGCATTCGAATGACTGAGTGAGCCGAGTAGCTGCAAGGCAGATTGGGAGGAAAACCTGATACAAGAGTTCGCAGGACGTTCTCGACGGCATTCTAAGGCAGGTACCAAGGAGGGGACCCCAATCACCATTTAGTTTATGATCCCTCAGACGCACACAGAAGTAAAAAGCCAGAGCAAATCATTTCTTTGGCGTGTAAAAGCCAAAATAGATGACAATTAACAAATTAAATCAGCACAAGGGATCATAGAATCTCAATTGACCACTAGATGGGGAGAGCAACAACACGTAACACCTGTTAAAATAACTCTGATGGGTTCGGGCTACGCGTGTACATCTGCAGAGACATACATAGGCACCCTGAACGCAGGGCGTGCAGCAACGCATACGCCGGATGCAGTTGTTGCAGCGACATTTAACGGTACTCAGCTTGTGGGTTGAAGAGTCAAAAAGGGGAGGAAATTTTTGCCACCAAGTGCTCGATTAGGGAGCTCCAGAAGACGTGCATCACTCAGACAACCGTTGATTACCCAAGTGATAGATCTCCCATAACCGACTGAGTGCACAGACAATCAGTCAACTCACAGAGGGGCATTCAAATGTAACAGATGCACTTCAATTTGGAGTAAGCGTTGGGCTCCACGTTGCTCGCAAAGGCTGCATTGGAATGCCTATTAACTGGAATTAAATGTGGGTGAGGGGGGGGGGGGGGGGTCGGTTCTAGAAACTTTGATTGATGTCCTAATTTCAGCCAAAAACAGACGCGCAATTAGAAACAAGCAAAGAAGTGTAACAAAAATTAGAGAATGTCCCGGCCTGAAAGTTAAGAAAGGACAAAATGCTGCGTAATGACTTCGATTGCATCATACATCGAATTTTGGATATTTTAAGTTGACGAGAGGGATTATTCCCCCTACAGAAAAAAATAGTCAAGGCTATTAAAGACGCCAACCACAACCAAAAAAACAAAACGGATTAAGCATTTTTGGGTAATAAACTTCCTATAACGTATTTCCTCCGCCCACAAAGCAATGATAGGCAGAACCATTTACACTATTCGTTTATGGATAAAGAAAACTAGTTGGCACTGGATCATAAACAACAAAAAGCATTCCACGGAGCCAAAAAAGCTATTTAACCTCAGACACTGTTCTTAATTCAGGATTAGAAGCATACACTTGCCATTGATTGTCAGCTGTGATGCGTATGCCTCGCAGTCAGGCCATTTCCGGTTGCAGCGTGGCCAATCCTGAGGTACCACCAATTGCGCGACTGGGAGAGAGGCAGCCGTCGCTTTTACCAATAAATCACTTCTACTCAACGCGAAGCTAACTATAGCCATCTAGACAGAGGAGGCCCTGGCAATCGTGCGGAGTTAATACATTATCACAAGTACCCGCGTTCATTGGAGGACATTGTTACTAGGAATTTTGGCGGAGTAACGAACGGGTCCACAGCTGAAGCAATTTTATTCGTCCCGCGAAAAGCGAGAGGTCAGTAATTCCTAGCTGCATAGCTCATGCACATAGATACATCAACCAACACCCGCTAGAAAACAATCCCGCACATGATGACTCATAAGGTGTGTCGGAAGCCAGCACGGCGCAAAGCAGAAGCAAGATGTGCTCCAACGATTTATCACCACTCCATAATAGACCTGCCCGGAAACTGCCACTATAATCAAAATGATCGTCGGCCAGAGCACCGCCAAAGACCCATGTGACTGCCTGCATTTTAAATTGGGTAGCTAAAGGCTGGCCAGAAACGCAAAAAACTGAAAAACTTTAAACCTTTTTCGGCACCAGACAGACTGACGTTCGACATTTACAAAAGGGGTGTTTGTTATGGGGGATCGGGGTAAATTCCCTTCGAGATGGCAAAGCAAAATGTGGGTATTGCTCATGAGGGCCACTGCAGGCAATGAAAAAGAAAAGCCTGGGCCAGGAGCTATGTCTTGGGTGGTCCTGCTTCAGAGCAAAGATACTTGAATACTCGGGTTGCTACCATTACAATAAAGCCAGATGAACCACGCCTCGACCACTGCACGAGGCGGAGCAATAATCGGCGACGGAAGGATCGCCAACGAGGCCCCTTGGTCTCAGATTCATTGACTTCACGAGGTCTATTAGGTGGCCATGATACATGGGGCATACATTGTTTTGAATTGTCGTAGATGATACTCAGGATTGTGGGTTAAGTTATAGTAATTTGTCATCTAGCGAAAAGCAGACGGCTGTTATCAGCACCTCAAGGCAAACTAGTTCGCAACACATGGGTTGCTGGATGTCCTAGTATCTCACATGGCCACAACTCAGGCCTACAAAACAATTTGAACAGTAGTTACTTCTTTAGGTCTACACGCGCATGCAACAAACCGAGAGAATGGTACAGTGGGTTAACTAAGGAAGGCCTATAGATAAGAAATGGACCAGGGCGGATGCCAAACGACAAGATAATATCCGTTTACATCACGCCTCGCAAGCATATCACCCTGCCCAATCCACCCAATCAGTATAATGAACAAGAGCGCCAGCAGAATTGTTAATGGGGAGCGAATTACTGCAGATCACATTTAAGTGATAGATTGCACCCAATTAAATCTGTGGAGAACGCGCCCGACTGGCATCCCAGCTGATTCGCGGCACATGTGAAGATCGGCGACCCTATGTCTATGGAAAAAAGTTGCACGCCGGTGGACGGCGCTCTATGGCTCCAGCCGACAATCTACACAAATAAGCTAGGCCCGCCGGTCCCTACCTGTCTAACCATGGACGATG